>JABUQX010017996.1:30000-47633 GCA_015478945.1 Trachelipus rathkii
GAGTGATCCTTTGAGTCTGCTCCCAATATTCACACAAAATATTCATTGTGAGAGTAAATGCAACCTCTTGCTTTACGAGATCGACGCAGTTGGATGGGCAGGAGATGCGACGAGGTCAAATTCTATCTCGAGAACCTTGCCGTTGAAATCCTATAGAAAAAGATGGTGAGCCAATGTCATGTCGCAGAGAAAGAGGGTCAAGGGAGTCCAGTATAATGGGACAGTTTATAAGTCTCTTAGCCTTAGCTTCAACCCTATCCAAAAGGAGAGTGGAGCCAGATCCACCCTAATTGTAAAAAACGGCATTTCATGCAAGGCGGCGAATTAAGACCCTTATATTAACCGGAGTATCTGACGCAAAATGGAAAAAAAAAATTCACTCAATAGACAGAATTCTAATCGTATTCTTTGAGGCCATTTTGACAACCAATGTTATATATAATATATAATATATTCCTATGAGTTATGTATATATATATAATATAGTATAGAGGAATGATATAGGTATATATATATAGAATAGTAATGATATATAGTCAATATAGTAATGAGGAAAATAAAAATAATTATATAGTATAATTTATCGAGACCAGAAAATGTGTATGTCATATCGTCATCGTCCATCCTCGGTCAAATTTACAGCCTCATAATATTAATTTTTTAGTCCGATATATTATTGATAACAAATATATTAAGACATTTTGATAATAATATTTAAATAATACCTCCCCATCATATACATATTTATAAATACATAATAATATGAATATAATAATAATTAAATTATAAATAATAATATATAAATAATATTAATAATTAAATTAAAATATTAAGTATAAATAATAATAATATACTATAAATTAAATTATAAATTATAATATATATATTATATATATATAATAATTATTATATATATTATAATTATATTATTTATAATAAATATAATATATAATATTTAATTATATAATATATAACTATATATATATATTAATATATATTATATTAATATATTAATATTATAATATATATATATATATTAATATAATATATATATAAATAATATATATAATATATAATATATATTATAATATTATATAATATATATATATATATATATATAAATATATTATTGTCTCTAGCTTAAGTACTAAACCAAAATAATAATGACCTCAAATACCTTTGTGAACTAAAACCCGGAAAGGTTAATTAATTATTAAATTATAAATATCATTCACTTTTTTATAAATATGTGATTTTTTCTTTTTCTAAATGAGCAAAGAACACAAGGCTTAAACGCGCATAAATATAAAAATATATAATATTAACTATATATAATAATATATATATATATATATATATATATATATATATATAATATATAATATATATATATAATATATATATAATATATATTAATATATTATATTAATATAATTATATTATATATAATATATATAATATATTAATACTATATATATTATATAATATATATCTCTCTCACTATTTAAAGTAACAATATATAATTATAAAAAACTATAATTAAATTAATATTAATAAAAAGCTGTATTTATATTTGAGTTTCATGTAATTGAAGGCATATGATTTTATCTACCCACAATAAATAGCCGCAATATACTCATTGCTTTCCTCACCCAATCATCTGAAATATAACTATGATTGGTCATTGCTTGCATGACATGGTCCGGAATTCTTGGATCCTAATGTTCGCCTTTCTGTTATTGCGTTTCATATATATCACATCACTCATCCCTCGTAAGAACAACTTATTAATCAATAAATTTAGGCATAAAAGACTTTACGTGTACCTAACCACAACCGTTCTCTATCTCTCTAGAAACTAATCTGCATACGAGAAACGAAATAAATTTCCAACTAGGATTTATCTCGAATAGAAATCATCGGTTAACCTTTCATCCCATACGTTCCTCATGTGTTTGGGGTTATGTTCCATTTTATAATAATTGATGGCCGGCAACAAATCTGTTATTTGTCTTTCTGCGGGTGGTCAAGATTATTAAGGCTTGCATCCTAAGTAGATCTCATTGGATAGATGTTTAGTTAGAGTTTATTTGTTACCCTCTTTATTTATCTCTCTTATCTTATTTTTTCTTTTTCCATACCAATGACTCTTTATTGGATGCGTATCCTCTGAGCAGTTTTTAATGGGTTCGATTTAACATGCTCTCTCCGGTAGCGATTATAGCGGCCTTCATTATCGGGCGGGATCAAATGTGTCTGTCATGGGATATACACGGACTTTAATAACTCTCTACTCGAAAATCGTATTATCTGATCCGAGGAGTGCTTGTATAACTAATATTTGATATTATAGAGATTTTGAATATTGATAGTTGCCGAGATGTCGCTGATGGATATGTTACATTTAGTTAATTAGCGAGTGACAAATGTTGATTTTGCCTCCGCTGTGACTGAAACAAAGATGAGAAAGGAAACTGTGAAAATGAGTAAAAATAGCTTAATGGATTATGGTTTATAATATATATATCTGTGAAATGTGTTATTGTTTATATAGTTGCTTGAGTATTGAGGATAATTAGAGGAATGAGATTAGGTGAGGGATAGTAATAAGTATTATGTCCACATAATTCTTTAATAGAGTGAGTTTTGTGAGTAAATAGAGATGACTATATTAGGTGATATTTAGTAATTTATTGCTGTGTAGTATAGTGAGTACTAGATAGTTCATAAGTTAATATTTTAAGTGTATTTAGAAAAGGTCATAATAATTTATGTGTGGTTTCGAAATATCATTAATGATCCATCATGAGTGTGTAAATTAGTGATTGAATATAAGTTGCTGAGGTAATACGAGGATATAATAGTTGCTAAATGCGGATAAATCTGGAGTAAGTCATATTTATCTTTGAGGAAGAGTATGTGATTGCGATGGGAGAAGTTCCGGTGCAAAAGGTTAATCAGACCAGTGCAGACTATTGCCAATTTCAAAGAACACAATACATATATGTGCCCCCTATATTTGCCAAAGCGTACTATCCATTATCTTCTTTGTTACTATGAGGGAAGCGGTGTATCTGCATGAATCCAAGCAATAACTAACATCACGGGCTCAGAGTCCCTTATATATTACAGTAAATAGGTAGGTATATAGTATTATCTCAATATAAAGGTTCACCCTTACTAAGCTGACAATATAATTATCAGTACATATGAGTCACAGATAGCAGCTAATTTTAATAAAGTTGAAGTAGAGATTAAATTCAGTAGGAAATACAGAAGATGGAAGAGGTAATCACAAAAACAGATACGGTGGTGATAGTGGAGGAATAATAGATAGGTAAGACACCACAAGTATCAACTAGCCTGGAGATTACCAAATTGAGTCACACTAAATACTATCGTACGCTAATGTTACAGCACCTATTTGTGTATCACTATACTAATAAGGCTATATCTATAGTTAATAGAAGGTTAGGTTGGTACTTGCGAGTATGATAAGTTCCCTATCGAGCATATTGTCAGCATGTGCTATATGATATATAAGTAGGTTACCTAATATATAATATGAGTAGTATAGAGATTAATATAGCTCACCAACATTTCGTCTACTACAAGGATAGAGGGTCAAGCTAACTAGAGAGAAAGTATACAGAACAGTATATATATATAATAAGCCTTTTTAGGCGTCTCACGTTGACTCGACCCATGATCCCAAAAGCCGCGGTGATAACTCACAGAGTCACTCACCTCTATCCCACACCCTACTATATATAATACCATTACCCAGAAGATGATGATTTACCTTTTGTATATTATAGTAGAGATGAGCAACTGAAGAAATAGGAGGAAAGTATCACAGATCTAAAACAAGAATATTAACAAAGTTCATTTAGAAATGATAGACAGTAGAATACCCCCTGATTATAAATATATATATTATATATCGACCTGTTAATATAGTGCAAGAGTTTCACAGAAAACCATTTTGTTATCAATTAGTTTATATAGGCACGAAGAATAAATAATATATATATATATATAAAAGATGTATATTATTCATTTATAATACGAAAACGAAATACAAGATGACGAGACTAAAAATGAAAAGTAGAATTTTGTTGAGAAAATAAGAGAAATTAATAAATATAAGTATCATAGATAATGCGATAAACCATATTGATATCATTAAAGTATTAATGTAAATATGGAAATAACAAGAATATTGCCACAACTGTAGAATTATACCAACACACCACAATGCCAAATTAATATCCTACTCACCTCAACCAGCGAGAATATTCTAACAATCACTGCGTGTGCAGAGAGCACTAACCAGTACTCTCAATACGGAGTCGTACTCACTATTCCGAAGACTAAAATGATGCGGAGAAAACATGTGAATTGATATTACAATAGAAGCGATGAACAGAGAGAAATTGAGCGAGAAAGGTACGAGGAGATATACATCTGGAATACGAGTGTAATGATATCTAGAATATTTTAGGACCGATAATGACACCGTGTACTAAGGTTATCTGGATTATAAATTTACTACTGCACAAAGGAAGGAATTAAGGCATCAGAGCTCATAAAGATATCAGCATTTCTCAAGCATTCACAAAACCACTTGAACACCGACTATTACAGAAAAAAGTAGTAAGAAGTCACGCCCCCTATCAACAACAGCCGATATTGTAAGCGAATATTGAAAATAATAAGAAAGACTATAAAGATATAAAGTAAGAGCAAAGAGAAGGAGTAGTTAAATCCCATTAAGGTATAAGAGGGGATGAGCTTAGGAGATTCATAAGTGGACGCGATTGCCATTTTACTCACGTGAGTCAAATAATGCTTTGTTGAATATTATGTACAAAAGGTACATAGTCACAATCACACCTCAATGTCTCCCCGTAAGTTTATCCTATAGAGCAAAATAATAAACCATTATATTAATCGGATTATAGATTAGAGGAATGTATTAATCTCAGCCATTATTAGACTTATTCAGTGCAACATGATAGCCGCACTGGGCGATCGGACTAGTTAAGTTTTCCAGATAAGAATCTTAAGAGTGAGTTGATGAGAAGGGTTTACAATATAGATTACTAACATAGAATTACAAGTGTGAAGCTAACAGTGTTATATATAGGTTGAATATTTATATAGAATGAGATCAGTAGACGGTACCTTTACCTTATTTCGATAATAGCTAATATTAATTATTGGACATTGTGTAGAGTGACTTCCAAAAACTTAGAGGGAGGGAAAGTGCTTAAGTATTGTAGACATATAGAGTAAATATATATATATTATTATAGTAGAGCCGAGGGTCGTAAGAAGATAGTACTCATTCCTTTACAAAATTGAGTGATGTAGAATGGGAATAGGAATACACTCGAGTTTGGATTATGAAATCTGAATATCGAAGTGAATATGTCGAATAAGCAGATAATTCTAACAGGTAATGCGGTGCTAGAGAAATTTATATATAGAAGCTTTTACAGTATATGGTAAGTATATATCCAAAAGAGGTTAGCGGCCACTTCATCTTGATGAAAGCCCAATCCATTATATCGGTGTTTTTCGAACTTGAGCTAATCACACAACTATGACACTATTTAACGAAATATTGTACTATCCGTGATTAATGTTAGAAATTTTTTAGCGAGTAAGAGACAAACAATATAGAATAATAAAAGCATTTAATGTAAGATTTAGTGCCGATAAGTGCAATTGGACTATTTTTTTCATGCATTTCAAAATTGCTCAATATGTTAGCTCTCGTGCTTCTGTGATAACATGACTGAACAGCCAAGGTGAGCTTGCTCAATAAATGCATTTAACGATTGAAACCTAGGATTATGAGGAATAGATAGATTTAAGGTTTTAGAATGCAGATTATAAATGAATAATGATAGGTAAGAAAATAATTTAGATACTGAAAAGATAAAGAATATAATGAAATACCTGCTCATCCTATATATTATATATATTATATTTATATATATATATATACCATCAAACGGGTTAACTTCTGGGAGGTGTGAATCTTATTTAATAATCTTAACACACGTATTTCAATATTCTATACTTGATAGTGTATGAGCAAAATTTGTATATTATCAATTCTGCAATATACTATTTAGAGAAATACTACGTTAAACTTTATAAGATATATTTGAAACACAGCTTAGGCGCTTCCTAAATCTATACATGCAATGATGCAACAAGCCATCCTATTGACTGAAAGAGATATTGTGAGCGCGACCCAGGAGATCTATATCGTCTTCCTCATCTTCTCTCTCTTATCAATTTCTCACATCCTATGGACTATATTCCTATACCTTTACTAGTGGCAAATTCCATGGATTTGATCCTATCCAATGTAATTATATTTAGTGTTATAAATTATATACACTTAATTTATTAATTCAAATTGATAAAGTTGATTATACTTATATGATTTTTTATTCGATGTTTCATATAAGAAGACTTTAAAGTATAAGATAATCAATATAAAAAATATTTGTAATATCCGCTCCATTAAATTAATATAATTATATATACCCTGATGAGATATCGTTATTTTTTGTAAGCCCCATGTTCACGATTTGTGGAAGTACTGTGAAAATTATGTATCCTATACTATATTATAAATATAACTATGGAAACTTTTAACATATATTATTTAGTAATACATGGTACATATTGTGAGTGTATTGTGTGTTGATGTGTGTGTGTTGTGTAAGTGTATTAAGTATGAAGTGTTATTGTTTGTTTATGCAAATTTCTCTAAATTGAAAAAATAAAAGAGAAAAGTTTAAACATTAAGAATTAGTTTGAAAAGAAAAAAAGATAATTGTCAGTTTATAAAAAGAGTAGAAATCTACCGTACTGTGTTTAAAAATTTAATAATAATTTCAATTTTTCCTATTATATCTTTAATAAATTATTTTGGACCAGTTGCTGACTCACAAGGTTAAAAAGGCTATTATATATATATTATAAATCTTAATACAGTTTTTAAATAAATAAATAGTCTTAAATAATCTTTATATAAAAATACTAATGAAATTTTAAAAATATGCAAGATATTCGATTTAATCTTAAATAATCAAATATAAAACCTCAAAGAGCGAGAAAAGTTTTAAACTTCCCGACAAGAAAAGTGCGAAGGAAAAAAGGAAATAAAAATAATTATGCAAAAATCAAAAAATACTCAAAACAATACATATTTCAATCATTCACAATACTGGTATACCCCATGGGAAATAGTAAAAGGTAGAAGGTAACCATGACCGAAAGAATTAAAAAAGACCCATCGCAAGTTGAACACCTTGTATTGAAGAAGAAGACGCATCGAGAAGACGTGAAGACAAACACATTTTGTATATATACGAACAGAAAAAGAAGAAAAGAAATCATCAAATTCGTCTCATCCCCACCTCTAATCAGAAAATATCAAACTCCCCAAGTCAAAACGTACAAAATCCAAGTAATACATTCCGTCCAAGTCGCTCAAAAATTTGCGTCCTAATTGTTCAGTCATATCCTAGTCCATCCCGTCCAATATCCTGAGGCCAAAAAATATTCCATATATAATACGTATCCCAATACCAACCCTAATAATATTATATATATATATATATAATATATTTATAATAATATATATATATATATTATGTATATATATATATATATAAATATAATATTATATATATATATAAATGTGTATGTGTTATAGAATATGAATCTAACATAAAATAGTGAATAACTTTCGTTTACTGATAAGTGGAGAGCTTGAGGAAAACACTCGAAAAAAGTCTGGATAATAATATGTCTGTGGTGAAAGAGGTGATAGTAAAGTGTGTAAGTTTGTGGTATAAAAATTAAGTAGGTACTTTAGAGATGAGCTTCAGAATAGGAAGGAAGGTTAGAAGAAAGTTTTAAATCAGAAGGGTATAGATGGAATTATCTAGATAAATAGAATCAAAAAATAAGAAAGCTGAGATTTGACTACTGGATATGAAGTTGTGTAAACAAAGGTTTGTGGAGAATGTACGTCGGAAGGTTGAAAGAGGGCAAATGGTTAACCCTTATATAAGGTTTAAAGCGTGATAAAAGATAAAAATGAGCTGCGACCTGTGGTGCAGATATTGGAAGATAATATGGCTGATAATTTGCTGTTGAAAAATGTGCAGAAATGACGGAGGGCTTGAATTGTTGATGAAATATGGTTGCATTTAGAGGTACGGTTACAGGGTTTCTCAGATCAAATTATTTTATCATTGAAAGAAAATGAGTGAAAAAAATGAGAGAGAAAGGAGCAAACTGTATTTAAGCTTTATGGACATGCAACAGGCGTACGAAAGGATTAATAGGGAAGCTCTGCGGCAGGTGTTTGTGACACATGGTGTTGATGGTAGACTTCTGAATGGAATCAAATACATTTATGTCGATTGTGAAGCGCGTGTAAGAATAAATGAAGCGGAGAGGGAATGGATTAATATTAATGGTGGAGTGAGGCAGTGATGTGTTATGACTCCTTGACCATTTAATTTGTATATGGATGTGGTAATGAAAGAATTAAGGGTTGGGGTGGTAATAGAAGGTGTTAGAATGATGGAGAATGGAAGAGAGTGTGGGATGCCCTGCTTATTGGACGAAGATATTTTGGTTTTGTGTGGAGAATCTGAAGAAAGTTTGAGAGGATTGGTAGATAGGAGACGGGTTCAGTAGTGTGTGTAAAAGGAGGAGTTTAAAAATAAATGTAGATAAGAGTGAGTGAGAGTGAGAAGAAGTGAGTGAGAAAGGTCCAAAGTGTAAACTCATGTTGCATGGTGAGCAACTGGAAAAAGTATACTAGTTTAAATATCTAAGATATATGATGGATGCAAAGGGAACAGCTGATGCAGAGTGTAGTAGGAAAGTTGTGAGTGGTAGGAATGTGGCTGTAGCAAATAAATCTTTGGTAAATGAAAGGGACTAAGTCTTGAGTGAGCTAATGTTTTGTATGAGGGTATGTAGTTACTTGTGTTAATGTATAGCCGCTTAACTATTTTGTAGAGTAGTAGATCTAAAGTGTATTCTGTTAAAATAGATAATCTTCGGGGCATGTTAGGTGAGAAGAATTGATAAAATAAAGAATGAGTTTGCTAGGAAGCTGTGCGATGTGAAGAAAGATGTGAATGAGAGAAAAGATGAGATTATATTAAGATGGCTTTTCCATACTGAAAGGATGAATGATAGTTGTTTTTTTAAGCGGATGTATAGAAGTGTGTGCTGGGAATCGATCTTCTGGAAGACCTAAGAAAAAGTGGAATGTGTAAATAAACAAGTATTTGATGGAAATGAATGTGAATGTGGTTCAACCTAAAAGAATAAAGCATAATTATGAATGAATGAATGACATGGTTTTGTGAGAGGGCATGTTTGAGGGCATGGTTGTGGGCATGGTTTAGTCCTGGCCCAGGAGACAAACCCTAACAATGACATGATTCCATAGTGGGAGGGTTTGTCACAGTTTTGTGAAGCTTTTGGGTGGGTTTTGGCTGCAATGGGCCAGCACTTAAGGGTATCAGGGAAGGGTATAAGGAGGCTTTCGTTTCTACACACGTCATGTTCTTCTACTTTACTATTCTGTTTTCGGTGCATGTTGCGCACGCTACCTCCATCTGGGGACTGTGGAAAGGATATATATATTATATATATATATATATGAAAATTAATAAAAATTTAAAAAAATAATTATGAAATAATATATATTAATATAATATATATGTATATATATATATTATATATATATATATATATATATATATACTATATATATATATATATATTAAGTATATATATATATTGTATAATATATATATATATATATATATATTTATATATATATATAATTATATAGTATATATATATTATTATAATATATATATATATATAATAATATATATTTATATAAGTAATATATAATATATATATATATAATATATATATATGTACATATAATATAATATATATATAGATAATATATATAATTATAAGTTAGAATTATTTAATATATCTTTATGGGAAAATAATTATTCTATTAATATAGATATAGAGATCAAAACTATATATATATTTATATATTAATTATATTATATATAAATAGATTTAAATAATAATATATATATATATTACATAACTATATAAATACTTAGATATATATATATATATATATATTATATTATATAATATATATATTAAAATACAGTTGTCACTACCGCTCACGGCAAAGGCCCTATTCAAGGAGGGGGTGTTTTAAATATATTATATATATATATATATATAATATATACTATCTAGATTTAAGAGCGTATATATATATATATATATATATATATATATATATATTATAATATATGTGTGTGTGTGTGTGTGTGTGTGTGTGTGTGTGTGTTTGTTTGTTTGTTTGTGCATTCTCTAAATTGTAAAAAAAAGAGAAAAGTTTAAACATTAAGAGTGTTTGAAAAGAAAAAAAGATAAATTAAAAATGGTATATATAACCTTTATAAATTATAATATTTCATTTTATATTTATAATCTTAAAAATTATTTTGACAGTTCATATTCTCGTCAAAGTCTACTTAGGGCTTAAATTCAATTTTTAATGAAACTATTCCATAACATTTAATCTTTATAAAAAGAACTCTAAAGATTTTAAAATTGAAGACAATTTAGTCGCTTAGTATTAAAGAGGAGAAGTTCGTTCCAGACAAGAAAGCCGAAGGAAAAGAAAAAAATACCAAACAGAAAATCCACAAACTATTTCAACTTCACAAATGGTAACCCTGGGAAAAGAAGTAGAATACCAGGCCGAAGAATAAAACCCACCAATGCCCCTTTGAAACCATCAAGAACTAACAACCTATATAGCGAGAAAAGAAGAAAGAAATCATCAATTCGCACAAAAAAGGTCCAATATATATATATATAATATTATATTATATATATTGCATATAGTATATATAATCTTTATATATATATAAATACATATATATATATATATATATAATATATATATATATATATATATATATATATATAATGTGTATGTGCGTATAGTAATATGAATCTTCATAAAATAGTGAATGAACTTTCGTGACTGATGAAGTGGAGAGCTTGGAGGGAACACTTCGAAAGTCTGGATAATATTGGCTGTGGTGAAGAGGTTATAGTAACTGTGTGTGGGTTTGATGGTATAAAAATAAGTAGGTACTTTAGAGATGAGCTTCGTAGTAGGAAGAAGGTTGAAGAATGGTAAACCAGAAGGTATAGATGGAATTATTAGTGAAATGATCAAAAATGGAAGTGAGATTGTGACTGACTGGATATGGAAGTTGTGTAACAAAGCGTTTGTGGAGAATGTACGTCGGAAGGGTTGAAAGAGGGCAGTAATGGTACCCTTATATAAGGGTAAAGGTGATAAAAGGAAACGGTAGAAACTTTAGGGGAATTAATTTATTGATTTTTGTAGGAAAGATATATGCTGATAATTTGGTTGAAAATGTGCTTAGAATGACGGAGGGGCTGATTGTTGTGAAATATGGTGCATTTAGAGGTGGTACAGGGTGTTCAGATCAAATTTTTACATTGAAGAAAATGAGTGAAAAAATGAGAGAGAAGAGCAAATTGTATTTAAGTTTTATGGACATGCAACAGGCGTACGAAAGGATTAATAGGGAAGCTCTGCGGCAGGTGTTTGTGACACATGGTGTTGATGGTAGACTTCTGAATGGAATCAAATATATTTACGTCGATTGTGAAGCGCGTGTAAGATAAATGGAGCGGAGAGAGAATGTATTAATATTAATGGTGGAGTGAGGCAGTGATGTGTTATGACTCCTTGGATATTTAATTTGTATATGGATGTGGTAATAAAAATTTAGGTTGGTGGTAAATAGGAAGGTGTTAGAATGATGGGAAGAATGAAGAGAGTGTGCGATGCCCTGCTTATTGTAGGTAGATATTTTGGTTTTGTGTGGAGAATCTGAAGAAAGTTTGAGAGGATTTGTAGATGGGAGATGGGTTCAGTAGTGCGTGTAAAAAAAAGAAGTTTTATAAAATAAAGTAGATTAAGAGTTAGTTGAGAGTGAGAAATAAGGAATGAGAAAGTCCAAAAGTGTGAACTCATGTGCATGGTGTAGGAACTGCTTAGGTTGCTTGAATTGCCTAAATTATCCAAGATATATGAGTTGGGGGAATATCTGGGTTAACTGAGCGGTAAGATTACTTTTACTGAGAAGAGTGGGACCCAATTGTCCTTTAACACAACAGTTAGAGTATACATGTAACTGGAGAGAGATGCATATCGTAGTGAGTCTCTCACTTCTGAGTGAGACTATATACTAACACTCCATATCCAGGGTATGACTATCTTACTATGTGTTAATGTATAGCTATCCTCTACCTAACTATCTATGTTCTAATCTTATACATACCAATCTCCAACACACACGAGATTCTCTAATCCATAGATAATCTTCGGCTGGAAGATGCAACACCGAGAGAGTGATAAAATCGAGTGACATGATAACCTCACGGCAAGCTGTGATGCCACACACACACCGTGAATGAGAGTATATATATATGCTAATCTTATATTAAGATGGCTTTACCACACGGAAAGATGAATGATAGTCTTTTTTTTAAGCGAATTGTATAGAAGTGTTTCTGGGAATCTTGACACTGAATTTAATCAAAGTTGGAATGAGTAAATAAACAAGTATTTGCATGGAAAGAATGTGAATGTGGTTTCAAGCTAAAAGAATAATGCATAATAGAGGAATGATGAACATGGCTTTGTGATGAGGGGCATGTTTGAGCGGCCATTTTGTGGCGCAAAATGGTTTGGTCCTGCCTAAGGAGACGAACCCTAACAATGACATATAATCCATTGTGGGAGGGTTGTCGCAGTTGTGAAAGCTTTTGGGTGGGTAGTTTGGCTGCAATGGGCCAGCACTTAAGGGTATCAAGGATAAGGGTATCAGGGAAGGGTATAAGGAGGCTTCCGTTTCTTACATACGTCATTTCTTCCACTTGATTATTCTGTTTCGGCATGTTAGGGCACGCTACCCTCCATCTGAAGACTGGAAGAATATTATATATATATACTATATATAATAATAATATATATACTATATATACTATAAAATATATATATATATATATATTATATATATATATATATAGTTATATATATAATATATATATATTAAATATGTATGTGTGTATATATGTATGTATGTGCAGGTCTCTAAGTGAATGTATTATATACAAAAAAAATTGTGTATAAACTATATTCCATTTAAACTTAAATCGAAACTTAATCTTATCTATTCTCGTTCTGTATTTAAAAAGAATTTTGTTTCACTTCGAAATATAAGAAGGTGGTTTGAAACTTGGACGGAAGTTGATGGAAAGCCGAAAATGAAAAAAGGAATTTCAACCGTAAAATTGAGGGTAATTTAAAAAGGCGAAACTTTCCCCTCACTCGAAATTCAAAATGAGTATTCTTAATTCAAAACTAGAAGTCTTAATTTCTCTTTAATCTTTTTTATATATTCTTATAATTCGGCAATTGTTACTTAGGATACGGACTGGAGATCGAACCCTGTTCCTTGCCTTTGGTGTGGTTTCTTATTCTTTGAGATGTTAAATGGATTTTTTTTTTTACGTAATTTACCGAAAAATTTACTATAAGAATTTTCTTTTAAAGAATGGAAAGGAAAGTTTAATCGAATGTAAATATTAAAGTTCAATAAATATTCAAAACATAAAATTTAATATATTAATTTTAAGTGAAATTCTTCGATAGATTTTTCGTCCAACTTCTTGTACTTCAATACGATTCTTAACGGTTTTGCTTCAAATTTAATATTGATATTTTTACCAAAGTATTTATTTTATTTTTATTTTAGAGTTTAGTATTTAAGCTAATTAAAGTGTTTGCATGTTTTCTTTTTTAAGCTGTAAGGTGTTTAAGGTTTAAGTTAAACTAAACTAGAAAGTCGCAATAGCAAAACTTGTATAAAAAAATTTAATTGGAGAAATTATTCAAAGTACAAATGCTTTCGGAACTAACAATTAGCTCTTCAAGCCAATAAGTAAAAAGAACAAACCTATTAAAACTAACAGGAAAAATGGATCATGTAGGTTATCTGCCTCCACCTCCATATACATATCGATTGCATGAAATTTGAACACATTTCATAAAACTGAATAATAATGCGTAAAGATAAATTGAAATTATAGTAATAAAGCAGCTTCACACCTTTAAAAAATATTTAAAAAAAAGTTTAAATCTATGTAAACTAACTAAACTCAACATAACCTTTACTTAACGTATATATAATGCAATTTGTTTTTATATTTATAATTTATTTCGTTTTGCATTGTTAAAAAAAACTCCCATCTGTTAGCAAGAGCGCTTGGTAGACTTTGTTCGATTAGGTAGATTTAAAAAAAAAATTGACTTGAGCTTAACTGGAGGCAGATAACCCACATGGGCCGGAAAAAGCTTAAGTTAAGATGAGAAATTTAAACTTTTCGTATTTTAATAATATATTAAACATAAATAATTGAATACATCAGAGCATAATAATTATTTAGAGTATTGCATATGAATTATTATTAGTAAGTAAAATAATAATTTTTTTAATTAATAATTTTTAAACAATGTAGTAAGTGAAAAGAAAAATAATAATCTTTAAAATTAGTCA
Source organism: Trachelipus rathkii (assembly GCA_015478945.1). Taxonomy (NCBI): domain Eukaryota; kingdom Metazoa; phylum Arthropoda; class Malacostraca; order Isopoda; family Trachelipodidae; genus Trachelipus; species Trachelipus rathkii. Next base: position 44,769 of record JABUQX010017996.1, read on the forward strand.
TAATTTTTAAACAATGTATTTTTGTGATTTTAAAGCTGTCCTTTAAAAGTAACAAGCATGTGAGCACTTTCTTCCATTTTTAAATAAATATTTTATCTTCATCTGTTTTAATTTACACTATTTATAGCTATTATCTTTTACCTATCACTCATTAATCTTTTTAATCTGCTTGTACTACTTTTTTATAATTACTTTACAGTCATACTTATTTACAGTCATATTATATTTCATCCGCCTTTTTTTTTTAAATAAAAGTTAGTAGAGTATGACGCGGAAGAATATTGAAGTAGTGGGCTACCCACGAGGGGGAGGAAAGAGGAAAAGCAAAAGAAAGACCACCACGGCGACTTCACCTGCAATCGTAAATTTGTCTGCATTTGTACTTCATTGTGATTTGCCTTCTGGTTATTCTTTAATTATTAAAATCACCCTTTTTACAAATCTAAAATGGAAAATTAACAATTATTTAAATTAGGACTTGGCAGCTCTTCAGAATGAATTTGATTCGTTGACACAGAATACGCAGAACGGTCTTATGTTACGAGCCACAAATAAATTCCTCCTTATTTATTTTATATTTTATTTCCACTTTATTTTTACTTCATATAAACTTTTATCTTGAAAATAAATATAAATTTTTCTCATAATAAAATATTACCGGCATTTACCAGTAAAACTAATATTTAATTCAAACTAATATTTCATATTTACAGTAAAAATGTTCCATTTTTCTCTCTCTTATATCTCTTATACACTTCCTACCACAATCTCTCTTTGATGCTTTTTTTTTTTTTTTTTTTGTTCTGCTCTGATGACCATATTGTCCTCCGTGTATCATTTATCCATGTATGCTATTCTCTCGAGAGATAAAAAAAAAGCTTCCTGGAAATTTAATACCGACACTTTCACAACAGTGTTAGATAAATTTAAAATAGTATACAGCGCGTAGTCTTCATAAGAAATGACATACTATTACTTACAACTTTTGTGTTGGTGCTATTTTTAAATTTAACAAAAAAAAAGAGGGAAGCAAAAGATGTGGTGAACGATCGAAATTGTGAGAGAGAGGAGGATATAAGAGAGACGAAAAGAAACAGGAATAGAATTCTATAAAGCATATGGGAACTATTGAAAAAAAATGAGACATAACACACACGCACAAATATATATATATATATATATATATATAATATATATATATATATTAATTATATATATATATATTATATTATAAATATATATATATATTATTACTAAATACTATTTAGATTCTATATATATATATATATATATATATATACATATAATATATATATGTATGTATGTATGTATGTTTATATATATAAGTAATATGATTTGTGTGTATATATATAAAAATAATATATAATATATAGTAGTATGTATATATATATATATATAATATATATATATATAATATATAAATATATATATATATATATTATACTATATATTCACGATAATATTATATATATATATATATATATATATATATATATATATATATATATATATATATATATATATATATATCTTTTTTTTTAATATAGAGAAAGAGAGAGAAAAAAAGAAAAAAATAAAAAAATATATTATATATAATATATTAATATATATATATATATATAATAGAGAGAGAGAGGTCATATAAATTTATACGAAAAAAAGTAAAATAGAAGGGATAAACGCATGCACACATATATCAGGCTTTTAAAATTACCGTTGAAGAAAGAAAGAAAAAAAAAGATATAAAAACATTCTTGTTAGGAGAATTTAATTAATGAATTCGATTCAGTGTGGGAGCTAAACATTAAATTTTGCGTCACTATTTATGATAATGTTTAAAGCCATTTTGGATTCCTGACTTGGACTTTTTAAGGAAGTTCAAAACTTTCGAATGGAAGAGGAATCTCAATGAGACCTTTTTAAGACTTCGGAAAAGGAGTCTTCTTCTTTTGAATTTTAAACACATTAAAATAAATGACCTCTGTCACAGTCTCAAATATTTCACTGACTCCAATATCCACACAGGCTTATCTTATTTATCAAAGTTACAATTTTATTTCACTATCATCTATATAAGCGCTTATATACTCATATTATATATATATATATATATATATATATATATATTTTTGTTTAAATATATATATTAAAAATTATTTTTCTATAATATATATATATAATTATATATACATATTATATATATATATATATATATATATATATATATATATATATATATATATATATATATATATATATATATATATATATATTATATATATATATATATACTATACTATATATATATTATATATTAAAATATATATAAAATATATATATATATATATATATATATATATACAATCCCATCATATCACCTCCCTATTAAGATATATATACATACACCTGTATGTATACTCTCTCCGGATAAATTTAAATTTTATTATTTTATATTAAATATTTAATTATATAAAATATTAATTAATATTATTTAGAAATTTGAGGAGATACATTCCTGTAATAAATATATATATATATAAATATATATATAATTTCAAAGTATTTTTTGTTTAAATTATTAATTATTATTATTATTATTATTATTATTAATTATTATTATTATTATTAAATTATAATTATTTATATAATATTTATTATTAATTATTATATTATTATTAATTCATTATTATCTATTATTATTATTATTTATTATTAATATTATCATTAATAATTTATTATTATTTATTAATTATTAATTATAATTATGTGTATGTGGATTATTATTATTATATTATTATTATTATATATTATTATTATTATTATTATTATATTATCATTATTATC
>JABUQX010017998.1:5000-16763 GCA_015478945.1 Trachelipus rathkii
AGTATAAGGAAAGACAGATTACAGAAGTTGTTAAGATGTTTTTGGCAAGAGGCCAGAAAGATTTGTCAATAGGAGAACCAAGGAGTTAGCGCACCTTTCGTTGATGAAAGCCAGCTTTGCTTGTCGAAGAGTATCCCTGCAACGATTTCTAGCTGAAATGAAAATTAGCAAGAGTGGATAGGAGACGAGAATTTTTCCACTCACCGAAACGCACTGTCTCTAGCCTGAATGCCAGAGAACAAGTACGATCGAACATGGATTATGAGGAGAGAAAGTTTTAGTCGAAGAAGGATGAACCTGCTAATCCCATCAACGATTACAGCTCCACCTTAATCGGCAGAAGTCGAAGCGTCACCAGAGGAAAAGCAGTCATTCTAATTATAGTTAGCGTAGAAGCAACGCAGGCCCAATCGGCTCGATCAAAGTGCCAAGAAAAAACGCGTAGCAGGATGGAGCTGTTGGAGAGAAGTATTAAAATTAAGAGATATAAAAGTTTGGCCAGATTTACCAATAGGAGCGAAGGTGGTGTATTTATATAGAGAAGGACTAGTGGTGAAACATAGGTCAAGTGTGTTCAAGAATTGGTTGGGATGATCCGGAATGTGTGTGGGTTCTTTAATTAGTTGCTCCAGAGTTGAGAAATGCTAAATGCATTTCGGCCTCCTCCCCACCTAAATAAGTATGAGAGGACCCCAACCATTCAGTGCTGTGTTTTGTACATTGAAATCCCCTAAATAGAGGACGTCAGTATTTGGATGAGAAGATATAACAAGTCTCGTGAGAAGTAGTAAGAAATTCAAAAAGGATGGAAATCTGTTCTGTTAGGAGAACAGTAGCAAAACCACAAGATTATTGTAGTAGAAGGAAGAAAGATTTTAAGCCACAGAACATCGAAGTTAGGAGATTCGAGATTCTCGAGATATGTTACAGGAGTGTTTATGTTTACATATTCACATACTCCACCCATTAGACGGAAATTAATGATTAAAATAAGTTATTGTTAGATATATTGAACGAGTTAGAGGATGAATTCTTAGCCATCTGTGTATCAGACACGAGCAAAAGTTTACATACATATATATAATATATATATATATATATATATATATAATATATCTATAATAAAATTATACGTATAAAATATATATATATAGAATGATATATATATATATATATATATATTTCTTCCTCTTCTGTGGGAAAACCATTACCATAACCAGTTGACATATCAATTGATTTTGAGCAAGACATCCAATCTGTAAGAATGGGACTTAAAAGCTATTATTATTATTATTATTATTATTATTATTATTATTATTATTATTATTATTATTATTATTATTATTATTATTATTATTATTATTATTATTATTATTATTATTATTATTATTATTATTATTATTATTATTATTATTATTATATATTATTATTATTAAATTATCATTCTATTATTATTATTATTATTATATTATTATTATTAAATTATTATTATTATTATTATTAATTATTATAATTATTATAATTATTATTACTATTTATTATTATTATTATTATTATTATTATTATTATTATTATTATTATTATTATTATTATTATTATTATTATTATTATTATTATTATTATTATTATTATTATTATTATTATTATTATTATTATTATTTTATTATTAATTATAATTAATTTTTATTATTATTATTATTAATTATTATTATTATATTATTATTATTATATTATTATTATTATTATTATTATTATTATTTTTAATTATCATTATTTTTATTATTTTTCATTATTATTATTATTATTATTATTATTTTTATTATTATTATTATTATTATTATTATTATTATTATTATTATTATTATTATTATTATTATTATTATTATTATTAGTATTATTATTATTATTTTACATATATTATATGAAGCTTGATTTTAATATCCTTTAATCTGAATTTGATAATTAACTGCTAGGTAATTTAATTTTAATTTTTAAATTTTAAGTAAGTTTCTCTTCTGATTCCTATCATGCTGGATATGGAGGGCAAGTTAAAAATAAATACACCATCATCTAAGTCTAATTTTTAACATAGAATGCTTACCCTTTTTTTTGGAAATTAAATTCCTTCTATTAGCTATTCCTCTCATCCAGGGGTGCAGACCCCTTGTGAACTTTGCCTGTGCGAATTGTTCAATGTTTCTTATGTTTCTTCAGGCCAAGTTATGGCAGCCTAAGCCACTTAATTTCAGGGGATTTTATAATAAAATAAAATTTTTTATTAGTTATTTGTATTATTTTTCTTTTTATTTACATGACCATTTAAATATGTTTGAATTTTTTTATTATATTATTGTTATTTTTGCCAAATTTGGCAATTCCAAATTAACGCTCTCACATTTACCCCTCATTGCTCAATTTTGCAAGAAATTAGGTTGGGTGCTTTGCCGTCGTTCAAAATCCAAAGTCATAACAAAAGATCTCTGACGTATGGCACATTTTAGGGCATCAAAAAAACTCAAGCTAAATGGTGTATTTTATTAATTATTTTTTTATTAGTATTATTTTTTTATTTTTACTTTTTTTATTACTTAAATAATATTTAAAAAATCAATTTCACATATCTGGACTTGAATGAATCTGTGACTTCAATATTGGGTTTCCTAAACTACTATTTCAATATCTTACTGTCCCCAACTGTAAAGTAGGTTACAATTGTTACATTTAAAAAATTTTTCTTAATGGTTCTTTACCTAATTCCACTTTTGAATGTTTTTTATTATATTTGTCTTCTGAATTAGTGCAATATATTTCGTGTAAGTTTGCTAGAAATCATCATAGTAAAATCAAGCTCAAATTAATTTAATTTTCTGTATTTGAAAAGTCATAATATATACTGATCGATCAATGGGTTCACAAGGAAGAACCCAACTCAGGATCTATCTGAATGATCTATCAATCATGGAAATAAATGAGAAAGAACAACCAGAACTGGAAACTCATATCCCTTCAGCAATATTTCCGATTTTATTGCAAATGATATTTTTGCAACGGTTTTGTTTTTAATTGCTAATGCTACCTGTCCTTCTTTTATTTATAACATTTTTGCTTCGCCTAACTAATAAAGAATAACTCATCCTGCTCTATATATTTTTCCTATAGCACTGTATATTATACTTTTCACCTGTTTGACTAAAGATTCAACTAAACCTCCCAGAAAACTAGCTTTACCATGGTATGGTGAAAATTCCAGAATTTTAATATAGTGAGAGTTAAATATCTTTTTACATCTTACCTGATTAAAGTTTCAAAGTTTTTTAATAATTTGACACTTGACGTTAGATACTACTTCCCTGGTCACTAACTATAAGTTGTTGGAATCCAAAGTCAAACACATGACATTGTAAAAGCTAGATATAAAATATTTATTATCTACATTCTTACATAGTAACAAGGTTTACAAGCTCCTATGTAATTGCAAGTATAATTATATAGTAAATATTCTCTACTACATTATTATTTTTATATTAAAGGTCCTATGCTACCTCAAATAATCTCTAAATGGAATTTGAGATGGATTTATCTATAATCTTAGTAATGGTTTTGATTAATTTTTATTGTTTCTCCATACATGTATTTTACATTTGATGCACGTCTTTAATTTTTCTCTTTAATTACTTCATGCTGTTTGAATATAAAACTCCTTTCTTATTATCTAAAGTTTTAGTATAGCTCCACTGCATTGTTTCATTTTACTATGTAACTTTATTATTATTTAAGTATTTAAAGAGTGATTTTTATGCAGCACAAAATTGGATTTTTTTATTAAAATCAGCATCTTCGTTTCATCATTTTTTATCTCTTTATCTCTAATAATTCATGTTTACAAAAAGAATAGATGAGTGGTGACCAAATTTTTCTTTTATTATGTTTTTTTATGGATATGATTATTTTCTAAAAAATATTTTTAATGCTGATATTGCCTAAAAATGAACATTACAACTTTCTTCATATGAGCATATTGCAATTTGGTCACAATTGGAAAACAAAGTGGGTTTTTTCTCATGTACTTAAGCTTAAATTTAATAATTTTCTTACTAAAAATGAATTTATTTGAAAATAGTTTGTACAAAGAGAAAAGGGATCTAGGGTAAGAGGGGTACCTATGGAAGACAGTGAAAGTCTTTCTTTAAAATTGTTACATTATTTATTATTTATACTAGGGATCCTTGAACAGTGTACCTTTAACCCTTACCTTTATTGTATTTATATAGACGGCTTTGTAAGTAAAAGACGAATCCAATACCATTTTATTTGAAACACATCGAGTAACTCTAATCACTAGAATTCTGAGATCCTTCACAATAGTGAAAGATTATTCACTATCAACATACATGCTTTCAATAAAATTCAGCTGATATTTATAATTTCTTTTCTTCAATTTTGTAATTTTAATTTTATTTATAATCCAATCAATGTTACCCATGAATCAGTATAATAAAATTTTTTGTGAGTATCTTATTTTTAAAGGTGTGAAAGTGTTAGTTTAAATTGTCAAGCATTTTCTAATTTAGATCACGAACTCCAAATTTACGCAAATAGCTCTAAACGTGGATATAGATCTATTAGTATTTTTTGTTTGAGAAAATTAATTTATTTTTTTGCACATAAAAATGCAGCTCACTAATTATCTGTATTTGTAATATAAAAGACACTACCATAAATAATGGTTGATCAGTAAATGCTATATGTATATTAAGAAGAACATAACCCAATAAATCTTTTTAGTTCTGGTTTTTTGCTTTTATTATAATCTGTGAGCTAATATTTTTATATCTTCTTATAATTAACTATCTAATTTTTTGCCCAAGTTATATGCTTATTATTTTGTGTTTAACTGTAAAAATAATTAAGCTCATCTTCCAAAGTCCAATATTTAGTAGGTCAAAATAAGACCATCCTTATAGTAATAATATAGATCTCCATAAGTGTTTTTGCTTTTGGTATCCCATTTCATTATTTTATAATACAAGGTATCACTATGATAATCGCCACATCATCCAATTAGTTTTACGTGATCATTTCATAGGCTCATCCGCACTACTATTATTGTCTAACTCACTTATACTATTTAAATTTTTTAAACTATGTGATTTACTATGAAATTGTTGCAAATTGAACCCATATTTGTTAAATATACATGAGACATCATTAAGCGCAAGAATAATTTCACTTTTTCAGAATATAAGATAAATAACCTATGATATTCCATATAAGACAGGTATACAAAATCTTTCCTAAGTGTCACATTCAATAGCATTCACAAGTATGAAACATGCAATATTAATATATGTAAAGTGCTACCATGAAATGGAAGGGCTACATCTAATAACAAACGGAAGTCGCATTAATTTATATAATTACAATACTAAATCATTTTCTTTTATTATTTTTGAACCACAAAAAATGTAATTTTTCTGTATCCTTCAAAGGCAATTTAATCTGGTGATAGCTCTCTCTCCAAGTCGAATACCAACAGATACTTATTAAACCTTAGTCATGTTTAATGCAATATCCAATCTTGATTATTTAAATAGGTCTCCTGTAACTTAACCATTATTATGTGATAAATAGCTTTTTTGGGTTTTATCGCATAGGTTCAACAAATATAAATTCGGCATTTTGTCGTTTCTACATGATCTCTAAAAACTGCATGAAAACTTAGAAATGAAACTTTTGTTATATTTTTTTACTGTATTTTAATTTCAAACAGGTTGAATGATACTTGGTTAAGTTGGTCAAAATATGACATTATTATACGCTTCTAATTTTAGAAGCTCTTTTTTATATTTTTTAAGTATTGATTTCAACACAAACAGAAATTAGCCAAATAAAATTATTTGGCACTAAAAATTTTATTATTTATTATTCCATAAAACAAGGCATTATCAATCGACCTGTATCCATATCTACATGTTATTTGAATCAAGTATTTTTATAAGTTCCTATATATATATTCTGAGAATTTTTTAGGACAATCAAAACACTAAGTAATCAATAAATCATTTAATTTTTAATTTATATATTCATCAATTCTACATACGCGATGATTCCTGAGCTAGAGATGAAATTGAGTAAGCCATTTCTAGTCATTCAATCTGGTTTTCTATTTTGACATTTTTTGCGAGCAAGTTGGCCTGTTCTGTAAATTTCTTTATATACTCTCAAATAGGCAATTTTATTAATTTTAATTAAATCCCAGAGCTAATAAGATTCCTAAAGAAGTGTAATATAACAGTGTATATCTTGTTTGTTTGGTTAACCCAAAACAAGCATCGCATTTATGGAGTTATTGTGCTCCAATTCACACCTAATAGTAATATGGATTTTCCTTATATTATTCTTATTCCTCAGTGTTTTATCACTAAAGTATTTTACCTGTTCTTCAAATGCTTTAACAATTTGGAGGAAGGATATTTCACATCTGGTTTTATTGAGGGACCAACAGCTGCTACATATTACTGTTATTTTTATTATTTATATTTTTATAATCAATTTCAAATCGCTAATTGAGATTGCTTTCATGAAACCTTTTATGTTAAGCATTATTTAATAATTAACAACTTTAATAATTAATTTTTTGCTTCGAGTTTGCTATATAAAATTTATTTCCGACCCAGAATCATTTAAAACCCAAAAAATCTTGGTTTTTATTGTTTTTATTTATACACATTTTTGTGGTGAAGGTACGTAAGAGTATGTTTTGACTAGTTTTACATTTAAAGTTTGAGCTTAATAATCAAACATATTGCTAACTTGCTCTGAAAATGGTTTATCTACAGGTTAACATTTAGTTCAACAACATTGGTTGATGTTTCTGCTTGTTATTATTTTATCTTTATTATATTTTTGGTTTTTGAGTTTTAGTTCCATTTTGTTTTTAATACATAAAAATGCGGAGTGCCCATGAATAACAGTTTCTACATTTTGACTTAACATTGAACTTACAATTTCAATTCTTATAATTTTAAGTACCCACATTAGAGAGCCTTTTCTATTTATCTTTAATTTATGCAATTGTATTTCAGGTGTTTTGAAAAGTTGGCAACTATACAAATTTTATGGTCCATACATTCCGATGTTTTGCAAGTCTGACAAATGAACAACCCATCCCTTTTTGTTGTTCCATGTTTGTTTGTTTTGATTCCATTCAAGTTAGTACTAAAGCTACTTTTTTCTCACAATTGTGATGTACTTTAGTATGTAATGTATTGGCATTTGTTATTGTATTTACTAACCCCCACTCTTCCAATTCTTATTTATAACTTCATAAATCCATTATTATAGAATTTCATCTAAATTTGATATGTTATTATTTTGGGTAATGTCTTTATATATTGTTTGATAATATTCAAGCAAACTATTCCCAGCAAAAAATATTGGCAAATCACTTTACTATTTATTTTTAAGCTATCACTTGACTTTCTATCAATTTGGCATCACTGATCCAAGTATAATAAAATCATCTGGTTAATTTTAATTTAAAAGTTTTTCAATAACTGAATATTTGTAAAGTTTTATTACTGAAGGCACATTTAAGCAAAATTTTTGCCATAATTTCATAATCCAATATCTGCTAAGGCTTTTTTTGTATTTAAAGATTTTGCTGGACCCTTTGAGTTGTTTCTATTAGGACTCAAGAAGTTGATGCAAATCTATTGTTATTTCTCTCTAATCTTCATATTTTCTTCAATAGTTTTTTATGAACCTATCATAGTCTTCAGGTTTTCCATCAAATTCAGAATCTGGATGTTCGGTCTTTTTAACACCTAGAGAAACCAAGTTTCAATAGATATATGAGAATAAATATTCTGTACAAGGGCTTAGTATTTTGATTTTCAGTGTCACATTATTTTAAGATAGATGCCAAAATTGGCATAATACATTGCATTTTGTCTACAATATTTTTTATCTGCGCTTTCAAATGTGAACTCTTGAAAGTCAGCGTAAACATTTATATTTATTATCCACCTATAACTTCTTAATTTTTGTTTTAAATTTAGATAACAACTTTGTAGTGAAGATTTCCTTGGCGTATGCTTATTACAATTTTGTAACAATGTGCCCTTTTTTGCTCTTTGTTGACTAGAGATAAAAAACTTGTTGAAGTAATATGGTTTGGGCTTGCCCGTCACTTAATTTAATTTCTAACATAATTTAAATTCTACTATTTTGGTCCACTACATTCCATAGTGAAAATATTATATCTATGGTAAATATTTAAATATTTATCTCTCAATTTTATATTTATCTTTATTTATTTATTTGTTTTTTTTATATATATTGTATTCTCTTTTCCTCTGTGGTTTCAACTCATCTATTTTATAAGTTTTATATTATTAAGATGAATAATTAGTCAATAACTTTACATTAGTATATTCGTGATCTAATATTATTACCGTATGAGTTTTTTGTTGGTTATATATGAATGTTTGTCATTCTCGATGGTGCATATGTGCTTCAAACCATAATTTATTAATATATTTATTTCGTTTAATATTATAATTACATTTTTCAGTTTTTTGCCTATAGCTATTAAACTACTTTAAATATTTTTATCAATCACCTACTTTAATTTATTATTATTTACCTCTTGTGCTTAAAATCGGTCTTAATTTCTTTCTTAATATTCATATTACCTATATTACTTCTTTGTCTCATAGGCTTCTATTGTTTCACAAAGCCAAATATTTTAAGGCAGACACACCTAGAATGAGGGGATATATAAGCTTGAAGGTAAATTTCGAAGGAGAAGACGGTTTCATCCTAATCGACTTTTCGCGCATTCACAGAAAAATAATTATATCAAAAACTCAGGCATTAATTATATGAAAGAAAGAATAAAAAGAGGTGATTTCTTTCAAAGAATAGTTGTTTAAAATTTTTTATACTATAAAAATTGAAAACTTATTTATAGGGGTTTTATTTAATCCAATAAAAAAATATATTATCTAAAATTAAATAATGGGAAAGAAGTCCTCTTTGAGTAGCTGATGTTCTTCATCTTCTTCTGTGCTTAACTATTACCAATTGTACTATCCAGTTTGGAACCAATGAACCAAAATGATGGGACTTTTTTAAGCTCCTGTTTCTATTATTATTATTATTATTTAATTTTAATTATATTATTAATTATTAATTATTATTATTATTATTATTCATTCATTATATTATATTATTATTATTATTATTATTATTATTATTATATTAATTATTATATTTAAATCTAAAACTTGACTCTTAATATCCTTTTTGTTTTTTGTAAAATTTTAGCAATTAGTTATTAATAATAATTTTAGGCTAATATTCTCCTATTTCTGTCATGCATAAAATAATATGGAGGCATAAAACTAATACAACAACAGCTAAAAGAATTCAGTTGACATCTACCCCTTTTTAGAAATGGAATTTCCCTCTTTATTAGTGAAATAACTTTCATCCAGGATGCAAGGCTTATGTGTTAGTGTAAAGGTCTTCTCTTATTGTCTTGCAGGCGCTAATGATTGTGCCTAGCCACTTACTTCATCATATTGAAAAATATATAAAAGAAACACAATAAATTTTACTATTGAAGATAGCATGTTTATCAACACCCAGCAAAATTTCTTTACCTTTGATTTACTTTTAAATCTTTTTATAATTCTATAGTATTTGTTATCTATTCCCAGTTTGCAGACTACCAGATTAAACATAGTTCTGGCCCAAAATGTGTATAGTTTATAGGTCTGCAACACTTTTTTCCTCCATGCTTGCAAATGTTTCAAGAATTAGGGTCGGGCTTTTTGCCGGTTCGCTCAAAAATCCAAAGTCAATAACAAAAGATCTCTGACGTCATGGTCACATTTGTAGGGGCATTCAAAACCAGCAATGAGAATTTTACAGAATGTATTATATTTTTATATATTTTTTTTTATTATTTATTATTTTTATTTATTTTTTTATTATTTCAAAATTTTTAAAAATTTAAATAATTAAAATTTAATTTCTTCAATATTCGTGCTTGAATAAAAAAGAAAAAAACAAATAATATTATTATATAGTAAAATATAATTACGATTTATATAAAAATAAAATAATATATCATTGATATATAATGTACATAATATACATTTTTCAATGTATATTTTTACATATATATAATATATGATATATATATATATATATATAATATATATATATATATAATATATATAAAATATATAGATATTATATTATATATATATATAAAAATGTCTAACGCATTTCCTTCACATGGTTACAATAAATATATTTTATTTAGTCTAATTTTTTTTTATTTAAAGTTTATGAATCTGGTCTTAACATGAAGATTTAGAAACAATCTTATAAGAATCGATACAGAAAAATAAGAATAGTGACATATTTTATTAATAGTAAGTATGGTAAAGCATAAAGCAGCTAAAACATAGGTGGGGTGGTGGGCCCCTTAGGCTGTTTGCTGTACGTGTTTACTGCTCTTAATAATGCTTTATGTCCTAAAATCATGGTTTTTCGTGGAAAATTGTAAACAAACTTTTTTCAGATAAACAATTGTTTTTAAAATGTTTTTCATAATAATAATAAATGTTTTCCATCAAAAGAAAATGTTTTTCCAATAAACCAACAATAATTCTTAATCAAAAGACAAAGTTTTCAAATAATATACATTTTATTTATATACATAAAAATAATCTTATCCTTAAATGAAAATTAACTTTAACTTAACTTATCTCCAAACTTTAACTTAAATTTACCTTTAAGTTTAGCTTTATTTATACAGGCGCATCTATCATAAATTGCCTCAGTTTAAATAAAATATGTAAGATACTTCACATTAGCATCTCTAATTAAACATATGACATATCACACATACACACACATGTCCCCTTGACCTCATACTATCATATAGCATGACATTAAACATCGAGTTTCAAAGTTTTTGACTTGAATATCTCATTTGTGAACATATGAACTACCATTGTGTAGAACGAAGAGAGTACCAATGTAATTCTCTGTATTGTTTCATATATTTGGTACAAATAGGGATGTATTGCCTAATATATAACTTGTATGGCAACATAGTTGCGGTTTGTTACATATATTTGCAACTTTCAATTAAAATTGTAAGCTATCATACGCAATGAACTTTATATTTCCTTTTATAAAATTTTCATTCAAAGTAAACAACATTTTGGGTTTCGCTCCATCCATTTGGTCGTCCTTTAAACACGCTTTGAATCATGAAACTGTATTTTTCATATGTTTCTACATATCCTGAAATACTATATATAGTTGTATACACCTCTAATATTTATATGTGATAATCACCAATTACTAACTCTCGCACCGGCACGGCCCTGCACCCTGCCGCTACCACACGAGAACCCAAGACCTATATTGTTCTATCTTTATCATTAACAAACTTCTATTTCCTTTCTTCATCTTGTTCTCTTCCTGGTACTTATTCTTAATTTCGTTTTTTTCTAGCTTGAGGATCCATTCAGATAGGCGTCCTCGAATCTCATTGGGGGTACGAAAACCTCAAAATGCATTTTTGGAGATTATGTTCTTTGAAAATATTTATATTGGTAACCATTCTCAATGACTAATATGCAACTGACAAATCCACTGACTCCGCCATCACAAACTCCGTCTCCGGCTCCGGCCAAGAAACTAAAACTTCTTCTTCTCTTCTTCTTCTTACTTTCT
>JABUQX010017999.1:15000-17500 GCA_015478945.1 Trachelipus rathkii
AACAATGGGAAAAAAAAAATCTCATCAAGGCAAAGAAAGTTTTCAGTGTCACTGAAAAATCTATGGGTCTAAACATCCTTTTTTTTCAACCAATCAAGAGCAAAATTCAAAATTTTTTATTCGGGATTTAAAAATAGAGAGGAACATAAGAATTTTTTAAAATTTCCGTGTCCTGCTGATAATGTGAAGGATTTCTTGCTCCCCGACATTAAATATGCTTTAAGTATCGGTGACAAAAAGTTCTCTTTATATCAGCACCGTCTGAATTATAACCACAGAATACATTTCGAAAATTCATTATTAATTTTTAGGGTAGAAGATTTAAATAAAAGATTTTTGGAATTACTTTTTATTAAAAATATAAATAATTTAAATTTTAATGAATTGATAGTTATTGACAATGGTTTCTTAATAAATACTTATTTAGGTGGTATTCTACGAGGTTTGAATGCTGTAACTCAGTTCACCTTTTTGAGTCATTGTTTAACTTTCAAGTTTTAATTTCTTTCCTGAAAGATGGAGGTACTGATGCGACTTCCGAAAGCTATTTATTTTAATGAAGTTATTTGCAAATGCAGTGCTTATTCTATATCTATAATGTTAATATGTGTTCCTTAATATTATATATATAATATATATATATATATATATATATATATATATATATATATATATATATATATATAGTATATATAATAATATATTATATATATATATTATATATTATATTTTAGTGCGATCTTTCACCGAAAAGGTATATTTACTAAAATTTTGTATTTTTCCCACTTTAGAAGTTTTTTTTAACCAATAAGCACATAAAGATTAAAGTGCCAAAGTAATAAGTAAAATTATAATACCTAACCGCAACCTTATATAACCTTACTTTACTTAATTTAACTTAATTACTTAATTACTTAATTAGCTTAATTACTTAACTGTACTTAATTACTTACTTACTTACTTACTTACTTACTTTACTTACTTTACTTACTTCTTACTTACTTACCTACTTAAGCTTAACTTACCTTAGGTTACTTAAACCTAGCTGACCTTACTTAAATATTATAAATTATTACACTATTTTCTTTGCAGTAAATGTAAATTTTGTTTTCCTTCTCCAGTGAAAATTTTTCTTCTTTTTCCCACAAAAATTTGCAGGAGAAAGATCGTACTATATATATATATATATATATATATATATATATATATATATATATATATAATATATATAATATATATATAGATATATATATATATATATATAATATATATATTTATATATATATTTATATATATATATATCTAATATATATTATATATATATATACTATATATATATATATCATATATATAATATAGATAATTTATATATATTATATATATATATATATATATATATATATATATATATATTTATATATATATATATATATATGTCATTAAATAAAATTAAATAAAAATGAAAGAGAGCATACCTTTAAAAATAGGTAATACGAATGGGAAAAATTCAGTCTACCTCTCTAAAATAAACTTGCTTAATGAGAGAATCAACTAAAATTGATCTGAAAGTCTTGAATAAATGGAAGGCGATGATAGCTAAAATTATTAAAATTACATCGCGGAAGTAATTTTTAGCTACCAATAAATAAATGGGTAAAATAATTACTCAAAATTTATTTTAAGATTACCTTTCATTAAGAAATAGGAATAATAGATCGAGCTTTTGTATATATTCTTTGTAAGAAAGAGTATGATGCAACAGTTATGAAGGTAGAGATGAAGGAGGGAACCAGTGAGGGTGGAAGAGTTGATGTAGCGAAACACTCTAGACACCACCACAATTTCAAGAAGAACTGTGTAAGTGGAATCAATTTTCACCTACTCAATCCATAGACGAACGATAAGCCCATGCTACAGAACAAGTGGCTGAAAGCATCCCAGAATACTTAATCAATTAGCAGTTTGTTAAGAGGGAGAAACAATATTATTAAGGAAAATTAGTCTACTCAAGGAATGTTAAGAGCAGAAAACTCGAGTTATGTGTTTTGATGACGATGTTTGAGTGTGCGTGGAAGATTATATCAGGTAAAGAGATGAAGAAATGAGTTATTGGGGCATTGAAAACCAGTAAGTTTACTTTTTTGATAATTAGAATACGAGAGAGATCCGAGGATACTGGACTTTTGCTCCAAAACGATTCTTATAAAAACTGCTATTTGTTTATGGTGAAATAATGCAGAGTAGAATCCCAGGTATAAGAGAAGATAGGTAATGAAATGATGACAGGTATATTGGAATTAATGAATGGAAGAGTTTTGAGAATAGAACTGAATCTTGAGGAGTGACACTTTTTACAGATTTAAAGTTTGAACAGTGTTTCTCTACAATAACTACTATAAAGAAACCTGAAACGAAATCAGTGAAAATATTTTAAAGTATAGATGCTTTAAGAGGGAAGTTTAAAATCAAATTTTGTGTCAATATCTATCAAAAGCGTTCC
>JABUQX010017999.1:22500-27500 GCA_015478945.1 Trachelipus rathkii
ATTATTATTATTATTATTATTATTATTATTATTATTATTATTATTATTATTATTATTATTATTATTATTATTATTATTATTATTATTATTATTATTATTATTATTATTATTATTATTATGATTATTATTATTATGGACACACCTTTGTAGCTCTGGTGATTGGTTTCGAAAAATGTGTGAAGGATCACGTTAATTTCGATCTGAAGATTTGATCAAAACTCCTTGTTTCAAAATATATAAAATGTAGATTTAAGTGCTTGTGAATTATATATTGTAACCACTACTTTTCTAAATAATATAAGAGAAAGAGAAATTAACTATTATTATTATTATTATTATTATTATTATTATTATTATTATTATTATTATTATTATTATTATTATTATTATTAGTAGTAGTAGTAGTAGTAGTAGTAGTAGTAGCTATGAAAGTAGCAATATTTTTATTACGAAATGTAAATAATTAATGATTTAAGTACCAATTTCTACACGTAAATTTGATTATTTCTTATCCATGCTAATTTTATACAAAATTAAATAAATTATTAAATTTCATTTTTATTTTTAATCAGATTTTCCTCTTTTCGTAGGCTTTCTAACACAATTCATACCTGATCGAAAGCCTCGACCAAGGCGGAGTTGGAGTCGAAAGCTTTCATCAGTCCACTTACTCTCATTGAGTCTCTTCAATCTCATCCTATCTGCAGAATTAATTCATCATTCCTTACACTGTTCTAATTGCAATTTAAAGCTCTTTTTTATTCTTTGGTCGACCAACTTGTCATTTGAATAGAACTAATGGGATTCTTCTATCTACACATTCTCTCCTATTTTCCTATAGACTCGCTCATTCTACTATAAATAGCTATCTATATATTTTCATTTTAACAAACGGCTTGCCTATGGCGAAGAATTTGTTTATTACTTTGTTCTTTAGTCACCGCATAAAAGTTTCGAAAATTCTGCTCATAAAAAAAATTAATATTAATATTATATAGATATAAATAATAATACCTTAAATCTTATTATAAAAGGTTAATTTAGTTGTGAAGCTCAAAATTTATTATTGTATATATTTTTTTCTTATTTGATGTTTAATTTTATTGAGTAAACGCACAAAAGTACCGTGAAAATCGGCTCATAAATTTAGACCACAAATTTGAACAAAAAATGCACGTTTAATATTAATAGCATTTAGATAAATTTTAGAACATTTTTCATTCTCATTTCTTCCACCCACTTTGGCAAACCTTGTAAACATAACTTATCGGGCTAACTTTGCACTTTATCTGTACAATGATAAATATGAACAATACATCAATCACAGAAATCAATACATTCATATTCAATGATATTATTTATATGAAATTAGTTTGATTACACAGAAAAAGGCTCATTCTATTTTTATTACTTTTTTTATAATTTTTTATTCATGTCTGATGATAAATAATGCCTCTAATACAATTCCAATGTTTCGTGTATATATATATATATATATATATATATATATATATATATATATATATATATATATATATATATATATATATATATATATATATATATATATATATATATATATATATATATATATATATCGATACTGTATATAATCAAATTTACACCCTCTCGACGTTAAATCCCTCGGAGATAAACCTAACGAGCGTACAGAAAACTCAACGAACTCAGACGCTACACACACAGTTCCCAGAAGGTACTAGGATGACAGAAACACCATGATACCCCATCGGGAAACCCCGACCTCGGATCGCAGGGATGCGTTAACAGGTGGCAACGTTGGAATTGTTCGGAGGGATAACCAAGCAATAAAAGTCAGCCACCTAGAGCAGACCGTGGAGCGACAGCACGAAGCCTGTCGTATCCCACCGCTCGGCAACTCACCTCCCAGAAAGCTTTAGTGAATGCTAGGTTCTTGCAGGTTTACTATGGTATCCACAGACCTTCTGCAGTTACAAGCAGCACCTCCACGGACTGATCAAAAGCCTGGGCCAGCTAGTCGATACTCCCAACAGGGGGATTTTCCCCGGTGCGACGAGACGCATTTGTTCGGGGGGACGCGAGGCCGAGATCCGGACATGCTAGAACTCACAGGAAAGTCAGTCTACAGATTCAAGATTAGTTGGTTCAGTACCCAGGGTGAGAAATATCCGGGGCTTGGTCTTGTACCCATCAGTTTCATCCCGGCTTTGGGACTAGCTCGCCCTACACTGGACTCTACAGGCTTGCAGAACTCAAAGTGCCACTCCCTTATAAAAGGTGCGCCTCACAGCCGAAGCCTGGCACACTACTCAGGGCACGGGGTCATCTAACCTACCCAGAACAACGGACAAGGTGCTCTTTTCATCGAACACGAAGCCACCGAACCGAGATCGAGAGATATGGACAAAGCGTAATTTTAAACGGCTGTTACCATAACGGCGAACGCCATCGCTCAACGATCTCCCCTGGACAGTGAGGCAGATCGAAGTAGCAGACCAGACCCCTTGCGAAGAGAGGCCCACAGGCCACAGCTTCACTTATTGTTCTTCAGGTAACTCAGTAACCGATTCTGAGCAAAGTAAGGGACCGAAGCCACTCTCACTAACATACTCGGGTAATGGAGAGTCCTAATTACTTTCGCCGTTTATATATATATAGTATATATATATATATATATATATATATATATATATATATATATATATATATATATATATATTATTATTATTAGTATATATAATGGTGAATACATATACAGTGTAAATATATATATATATATATATATATATATATATATATATATATATATATATATATATATATATATATATATATATATATATATATATATATATATAATATTATATATTATTATTATTATTATATATATATATATATATATATATATATATATATACATATATATATTTAAGTTTTTACAATTTATGTTTATATATTCAAATGCTTCTGTATCATTAGACTCTAAATTATTTAAATACAATGCATTTTTATTTACTTATCTGCAATCTTTCAACTTATAGAGTCCTAATGATATATTTGAGTAGAGTGAATTTGTTTTTCTTTTTATAAGATAATTAAAACAAATGTGAAAACATCTATTTTACTTTACTTTCAAAATTTTTATCAAATTTATCGATGTACCCTGTATAAAATAAATAAATATTTTAAAATTTGATATTCTAATGTATATATATTATTATTATATTATTATATATATATATATATATATATATATATATATATATATTATATATATATATATATATATATATATATATATATATATATATATATATATATATATGGTATATATATATTATTATATATATATATATATATATATATATTATTATTATTATTATATATATATATTATATACATATATTATATATTATTATATTATTATTATATATATGTATATATATATATATATATTATTATTATATATATATATATATATATATATATATTATTATTATATATATATATATTATTATATATTATACTAAATATATATATATATTATTATTATATATATATATATTATATTATTATTATATTATTATTATTATTATTATATATACATATATATATATATTATTATTATTATATTATTATTATATATATTATTATATTATTATTATATATGTTATTATTATTATATATATATACATATATATTATTATTATTATATATATATATATGTTATTATATTATTATATATATATATATTATTATTATTATATATATATATATTATATATTATTATTATTATTATTATTATTATATATATATATATATATTATAAATATATATGCATATTATTATTATTATTATTATTATATTATTATATTATATATATATATTATTATTATTATATATATATATTATTATTATTATTATTATTATTATTATATTATTATATATTATATATATATATGTATATTATTATTATTAATATAAATATATATGCATATTATTATTATATTATTACATATTATTATTGATATTATTATTACATATTATTGAAGAAAGATTATTATTATTATATTATTATTATATATATTATTATTATTATTATTATTATATATTATTATTATATTATTATTATTATATATATTATTTAAATATATATCCAAATATATATTATTATATTATTATTATTATTATTACATATTATTATTATTATTATTATTATACATATTATTATTTATTATTATGTTATTATTATTATTATTATTATTATTATTATATATAAACAATTAAATATATATATTATTATTATTATTATTATATATATATATTATTATTATTATTATTATTATTATTATTATTATTATTATTATATATATATATTATTATTATTATTATACATAAACATTTCCATATATATATAGATATATATATATATATATATTATTATTATTATTATGAAGATATATACATACATATTATTATTATTATATTTATTATTATTATACATATTATTATTATACATATATATGTACATACATACATATTATTATTATTATTATTACATATTACATATATTACATATTACGTATATCCATGTAAATATACATATATATTATTATTATTATTTATTATTATTATTATTATTATTATTATTATTATTATTATTATTATTATTATTATATTATATTATTATTATTATTATTATTATTATTAACATATATATATTATTAAGTTATTATTATTATTATTATTATATTATATTATTATTATTATTATATTATATATATTATTATTAAGGTATATATTATTATTATTATTTATATTATTATTATTATTATTATATATATTATTAATATTATATATTATTATTATTATATTATTATGAGTATTATATTATTATTATTATATTATTATTATTAATATTATTATTATTATATTATATATATATTTATATTATTATTATTATTATATTAAATATTATTATTATTATTATTACATATATT
>JABUQX010017999.1:32500-35000 GCA_015478945.1 Trachelipus rathkii
TATATATATATATATATATATATATATATATATATATATATATATATATATATATATATATATATATATATATATATATATATATATATGTATATATATATATATATATATATATGTTAGTGATGCATCGGATGTCAAATTTTTAACATCCGTGGATCCGGATGTGGATACTGGATGTCTAATTTTCACATCAGCAGAGTCGATGCTTCCATTATGATTTATTTCTTTCTATAAAATTTATTTGTAAATAAGGTTATATGCAGTTATTATATATATATATATATATATATATATATATATATATATATATATATATATATATATAAGTGTATATATATTTTCTATATCGATATGTGATATATATATAATGAAACATTATATATATATATATAGTTATATATATATATATATATATATATATATATATATATATATATATATATATATATATATATAGAGAGAGAGAGAGAGAGAGAGAGAGAGAGAGAGAGAGTAGCTCTATCGAAGAGATGAGATTACTTCCCATTGGACATTGAAGGGTACATCCCATGACACTCCAGTGCCAATGGTTCGACCCTCTTGAGCTCATATCCACACTCTTCTTACACTGGAGTAGACTCTCCGTATCACATAAAGACCATAAAACGCAACTATTATTACAGACAACACCTTTTTTTCATATATCAATGTGTGTAAGAAAGGGCTCCGACAACGAGTGTTCTGCTGCGTACCGTAGGAGGCGACTGAAAGGAAGGACAATGGTAGTTATGTTGGGGGACCCGCTACCACTTATTTATACCTTACGTAAGCGACCTTGCGTAAGCGACCTTGCGTAAGCGACCTTGCGTAAGCGACCTTGCGTAAACGACCTTGCGTAAGCGACCTTGCGTAAGCGACCTTGTATCTTTCACCGAAATTGTATAAATTGTCTAGGCACATGGAATGTTAGAAGAATAAATGATTAGCAGAAGAGTAGAGAGATGATGGTATTTAGAAAGCGTAAATTTGATTTGCTTGCTGTAAGTGAAACAAGGGTGAAAGGAAGTGGTGAAGACGAATTGTACGGGGTGAAATGAATGTGTGTGCTGGAGTGGGTGGGAATGAGACTGGGAGAGAATTAGTTGCGATTCTGATGAGTGATCTGTAGAGAGTTATGGTGGAATTTGTTTGAGTGAGTTCTAGATTTCTAATGGTTAAGTTTAAGTTTGAAAAGTTCAGCATATATATGGTTATAAAATATTATCCATCATTGGGTGGTATTGAAGAGAGTGTGGCTTTGTGTAATAATCTGAATGATGTTTTGGATGGAGTGAGTAGGGATTCAAACTGATTTTGCTGGGCAACTTAAATCGTTGGATAAAAATTGATCAAAAAGGGATGGAATAGGTGGTGCCTTTGGGGTTACGGGAGAAAATGAGAATGATAGGAAGGTGATTGATTTCTGTGAAAAGAGAGGTATGTGTGTAAGTAATACATTCTTCGGACACAAGAGTATTCATAAATATACGAGAGTTGGGGTAGGTAGGTAGAGATGGTATCAAAATGAAAAGAATGGTTGATATTGTGTTGGTGAAGTTAAAGATGATGACGTATGTGATGGACGTTAAATCAGTAAGGGGGAGAGGGGTTGGGATAGTAATATCAGATCATTATTTTGTTTTATGTAAGATTAAATTAGAGGGGGCATGGATGGAGAGAAAAAAGATAAGGAAGGAGAGTAGAGAATTATGAATGAGAAGCTAAGTGAATAAGGTTATGAGGAAAAATATGTGAGAGCACTTGCAAATAGATCATCAATTGAATGTGAACAAAATGAAACTGAACAAATCTGGGCGCAAGTGAATGAATCCTTTGTTATTAGTGCAAGAGAAGCATGTGCATGGGCCACAATAGGAAGTAAGAATATCAATAGTAAATGGTGGAATGAAGAGTTGATGCAAGAGATTAAAAGTAAAAATAAGAATGAGGTTGAATGAGCTAAAATCAATGATGAGATCTCAAAAGAAAGGTGTATAGAAATGCATAAGGTGGAAAAAATGAAGACTAAAAGTAGTACATAGGAAGAAAGATAAAAGAGATAAATGAACAGTTTAGAAGGAGGATAAATGGGAAGTTAAAAGAGAATAGAAAGCACTATTGGAAGGAAGTACGAAAGGTTAAGAAAGAGAGTAAGGGGAATCTTTATAGAATAATGAACAGAAAGGGTACTCTTGTGACTGCTGAAATGGCTGTGAGGGGAGTGTGGAGGGAACACTTCCAAAATCTGCATAACGTTGGCAGTAATGAAGAGATGATTGTAAATGCGTGTGGGTTTGATGGGGTGAGAAGAAATGGGTAATTTGGAGATGAGGTGATTAGTTGAGAGGAGATAATAAGTAGAGTAAAAAGTTGAAGAAAGAAAAATATGCAGGTATAAATGGAATTACTGGTGAACTGATTAAAAATGGAAATGAGATTGTGATTGACTGGATAGGGAAGATTTTAGAGGAGCAGTAAT
Organism: Trachelipus rathkii; assembly: GCA_015478945.1. NCBI lineage: Eukaryota > Metazoa > Arthropoda > Malacostraca > Isopoda > Trachelipodidae > Trachelipus > Trachelipus rathkii. Next base: position 34,998 of record JABUQX010017999.1, read on the forward strand.
ATA
>JABUQX010018000.1:0-5000 GCA_015478945.1 Trachelipus rathkii
TAAATGCTCCTATCATAATTATTATAATTTCCATTATTACAAGTATAAGTATAATCATCATTCCTGCCATTATTATGACTATTATTATAATAACAGCTTCTATTATTATAGTAATTATTAGGATTATAATTATAATTATCATTGAAAGCAACATTTCTACTAAAATTACCTCTACAATTAGAATTAATATTTTCCCGCACAAAATTTGATCTATTCATATAAAAGTTGCTAGGCGAATGTTTATAAAAATTTCTACTTACAAATACTTTACTCCCCCGCATATTCACCCCCCTTTGGCCCGGGAGTTGACTCACAGGCCAGCCTTCCCGTTTCCCTGTTTTGAAAGGTTGGAATTCTGCTGTGGAGGCGAGGGAGCTGCCTGGGTTTGGGGGATCAAGGGATAAATTGCACAATATGGACCTTTGCATTTGAAAGCCCGATGTAAGAATCGTTTGTGAAATATACAAAGGCCTTCGGTGCTTGCTCCTGTTGCAACGTTGCTATATGTTGATTGGTTGAAGTTCCTTCTTCTTGAATTTTGACTATCGTTGGAGGCGGGGGAATTTTTTAAAGTCTGACACATCGTTTTTGCTAGTTCTATTACGCTTTTAGTGAGTGATCTCATCTTTTCGGCCGCCTTCTCGTGTGATATTATTAACCGACTTATTTCTCTTTCGTGAGCGGACGATTCTCTGCTTGGCTTGGTGACTTTCTCTGCTGCTGGGCGGATGGCATTTAAGGTTTGCCATTCGGTTCTCCCCCTGTTGGGGGGTTGATAAGCACCGTTTTGGAGGAAAAATTTATTATAAATGTCGTCAGCGAGTTCTACCAATTCATCGAAATTATGGTTCTTTTCCGTCGTCATGAGGGAGATCTGCAGTTGCTGAGGCAACCGTAATAAGAAGAGTTCTCTAATAAACTTTGCATCACTATCCGTTATTGTGTCGAAGCTAGATAGCCCGAGCATTTCTTTTACCCTAATTACATAATCGGAGGGAAGCTCCCCCTCCCTCATGCCAGACTGGAAAACTTCTTCTATTTGTGTTCTCAGGGATGGTGCATAGAGTTTCTCTATTACTCTCACCAATTTGGCGTAACAATCGTCTTTCAGAGGGAGTTTCAACGAATTTGTAATCTTGCTCGGTAATTTTGACGCCAACAGTCTGACTCTCTCTCTCGGGTCGGTAATTTCATTAAGGTTGAAAATCATAGTTGTTTGCCGAATCCACTCTAGGGCATCAAATTCGTTGAAGTGGGGGATGGCGTTGAGGGGGAGACTCCTTTTCCCTTTTTTCCTCCCTAAGAGGGTGGGAGAGAGATGACTTCTCAATCGTTTAGTCGCTCCGTGGTCTTCTTGATCTTCGCTCTCAGGCTCTGTTTCATATTGAGATGAGTCTTCTCTTCCTCTACCCCTTCGGTTGGAGGGACTACTTCGGGGGAAGGTTCGTGGGATCTTAAAACTCGGGATCGGGTTACGAGAGCCATGTTTGTTCTCTTGGTTTGAACTGTGGGTGACTTTCTTTTTTGGCTGGGCATTCTTAGCGGGTTTTTTTTTTGGGGATTTGGGATTGATATTTTTTCTTTTGCCTTATTTAGGGGAAAATTTTATGCCTATAGCGACAGTATTGTTCTTATTTCACTACTCTCTTTCTCGGAGAATTTGAGGTTTTTAATGTGTGTGTGTGTGTTTGTGTAGGGGTGTGTGTTTTGACCGGCACTTTTTTCACTTCACTGTTTCTCTCACTTTGGTTTTAATTATGCACTGTTTAGATTTCACTGTTTTAATTTATTTATTTATTATGATCCTGTGTTTGTTTTCACTTTACATTTGCATATTAGACGGTTGTTTGTTCGTTTGTCACTCTAAAGGGGGTCACCATTTCATGTACTAAACTATAACAAGTTATGTACAGAGGATAAGAAAGAGAAAGTTACTTCTTATCTTTATTTCTTAAGATTAATTAAATCAAATGGGGCATAGATAATGTCAATGGTTCAAAATGATTAATAGTTCATATCAAGCAATTAGTTAACACAATAGTCTGTTTAATAGATAATAATGAGCCGGTTATCATATAATGACACATTTCTTCTATAATTTAGGGTTCAAATTAATTAAACACTCGATTCACAGTTTATAACAGGATTTCTAAAAGGTTAACACAACAATATTATTCAGTTAAAACCTAATTTTCCGGCTTTTATAGTGCCGATCGTTTAACACGTCCCTCTTCTTGTGCTATGGGACTCTCACTGACTTCCTCTCCCCCCGAAACTACCTCGTTCTTGGCACTCCTTCATTAAGCGTCACCCTTACTTTTACATTATTTGAAAGTTTAACACAAAAAGAACGTTAGAAATTCCTTACAAAACAAAATAACAGTTAAAGTTTGGTGTACAGGAAACCCTTTTGAGTAGTGTTTACAGGTGTATATAGCATGTGTACAGAAATTTAATTTTATTTTATTTTTTAGGGTTTTTGAAAACAAAATTTTTATTTTATATATATATATATATATATATATATATATATATATATATATATATATATATATATATATATATATATATATATATATATAACTCTTTCCTCCATGTTCCCACTAACTTAATCTTGCATCTGCTGCTGCTCATACATATATATATATATACATATGGAGAGAAGAGAGAGAGAGAGAGAGAGAGAGAGAGAGAGAGAGAGAGAGAGAGAGAGAGAGAGAGAGATTCCTTTCAGAAATACTGAAGCAGTCAAATTTCATGAAACTTGCATGATTGTAATGTTCGAAAAGACTTTTATGCAATGAACAGCTTAAGAAAAAGCTGGAAAAAAGTAACCCTGAAAAAGTTCTGATATTTCCAATTTTTTTTTAAATATTACATTTGCTTATGATTCTTCTTATTAATTACTGTCAATAGCAGATTTTCATGAAACTTATAGGAAATGTTTGAAAAGAGCTGTAAAGATAGAGAAATGTAAAATATTCTCTAGAAATTATCCTGAAAAAAAGTTACGGCATCTCTTAATTTGATATTTATAGAGTAAATTTAAATGTTACTGCCAGAAGCTTTTTTTTACCATTTATTTATAGATTTATAGTATTAAAGAATATTTTATATCCCTATCTACCATTCATGGGGTAATGGATACTGGGACACAGCCCCAGTACTCAAATGCTTGTGTGCAATGCATTTATATCATTTCCAATGTCTAAAAATAAATTCAAACTTTACCTATAATTTTCATAATAATAATAATAATAATAATAATAATAATAATAATAATAATAATAATAATAATAATAATAATAATAATAATAATAATAATAATAATAATAATAGGATCTTGAACTTGGTCGGTTTAAATGTGCATATAAAATTGTATTTCTTGGTAATTATTCCTGATAAAGCAGATTCATTTGAAATTTAAAAAGCAAATAATATTAAATAAAATAAAAATATAAAAAATAAGAAATATTAAAAGAGAGTATTATTATAAAATAAAATATGTGGAAAGTTAAATTCATTTGATGATGAATGTTCTCTGAATAGATGAAAAGTTCTCAGAATGGAAGTTTCCTTTTAGCAAAATTAATTAAGGAAGGAATTGAACTTTTTTCATTGCAATATAGATAGAAAATTTTAAATTAAATTTTATATCATAGCATATATAATCACATACAGCCTTATATATATATATATATATATATAAAACATACACATAATAATAATTTTTATATATCTTTGCTCTTATATATATATATATAATAATAATAATATATATATATATATATATATATATATATATATATACAATGAATAAAACCTCAAGCATTTCCATTTCACTTTTTCGTTGTTGCATTTTATCTAGTAGTAATACCAAATTTATCTTACCAAAATATTAACTATATTTTACTCCTCCAACAGCTTTGAATTTATCTTCATTCACGTTAATAGCAATTCTCTATTTGTTAATGTATATGGAGACAATGAGGTCGCGTAAAGCCGTTCGAATGGTTCGCGATAGACACGAGGCGACGATCGCTCGTCGAATGACTCTTATCGTCGTGACAGACGCAGCCTGTTGGTTACCTATTTTTGGGCTTGGAATTGCCTCACTTTTTGGAGCAACGATTCCTCAACAGGTAAGTGAATTTGCTTCTATTTTTGTATTTTTATGTAGTGTTCAATAGTATTTTGAGGAACAAAAGCAATCATTACTAAACCAAAATCACGTGCAAATTGTGCATTATGCTCAAACTTTCGTAAATGACCTTACCATCTATCATTTATATGTAAGAATATTTGAAAATTAAGTTTATTATAAAAGCTATTCACACTTAGTTTTTGAGCTGTATTCGATATTATACAATATATTAATATTCACTTTAAAAACTACTAAACTCATAAATCGTAAAAGTTGATTTCACTTTATATATATATATATATATATATATATATATATATATATATATATATATATATATATATATATATATATATGTTTATATACTAAACTTCGTCTTCTTCTATATATATATATATATATATATATATATATATATATATATATATATCTTATATATATAATATAATAATTCTAATAATAATAATAATAACAATAAATAATATTAATATTAATAATAATAATTATAATATTTCTGATATATATATATATAATAATACTACTACTTCTAATAATAATAATAATAACACAATTAGGAAAATTAATAAATGGAAATTAATAAAAATTACGTTAAATTTTTGCAATAAAAAAATTATTATTATTTTTCACTTGTTAGCAACACTGATTGACGCAATGTAATCTAGAATTAATAAATATTATTTTTTTTTTAAAAAAAATGCCGTTTTTAATGATCTAAGCTGTTCATTCACCGTTCTTTATATATATATATATATATATATATATATATATATATATATATATATATATATATATATATGTAATAATACTTAATAGTATAATATAATAACAATATGTT
>JABUQX010018000.1:7500-15038 GCA_015478945.1 Trachelipus rathkii
GGCTGATAAGGAACATTTATTGTTAAAAAACCTATGTTGTATGACGCTTCGTTTTAAAGTTACGGACGATGTGAGGTACACTAGTTTATGTTGTGTGACGCGTCTCATGAGTTACCAACGATTTAGGTTACTAAATTTTAATGTGTTTGTGCGTACGTACATGTGTGTACGCTTAGCGTTCTTCGGAAACATGTGGCAATACTCTACCTTGCCCAATTCATCGTTGTTTCAGTAGTTATGAATCGTTTACGAATGGATCACTACACTCTCGAGTTAACCGACATGATAATGTGTTACAGGTGCGACGAACGGAAATGGACGAAGGGCGCACCTCATGTACCTGGAACGGTTTCCACACAGAAATCACCTACCACACAATGTTTGCTTGCCTTCATCAGCGCCTTCAAGATAATGGGGGACCCTTCGTCCCCGATGCATTGGTGGAAGACCGCGTAATATGAGGACTCCTGTGTTTGAAGAAGAGGAGAGAATCGCCAACGACCCGTCGACTAGCATACGCGCCATTGCCCATGCCATGGGTTCAAATCAGTCGTCTTTGGTTCTTGGGTCTTGCAAGAGCAAAGCCTCCCTGCATACCACCTACAGAAAGTACAGGACATGGGCAAACGACTTCGCACCCTCTTGTGTGATTTGCCCGGTGGTTTCAACGGAACATCGATAATGCCCTTTCACCCGCATGTCTTGTTTACCGATGAGGCGTGCTTCTCACGTGATGGCTACTTCAACAGCAGAAACGACCACATATGGGACGAGGACAATTTACGAAATCCACAGCAATGTTTCGTCAGAGTTCACCATTCGAAATTTACCGTAAACATCAGGGTGGATTCACCCAGGATCTGCAGTCTGTCATGATTTCCACTCATTTGGGTGGACCTGTCTGTTTCTTTCAGGTGCTACTTTCTGCGCCATGGGGTACTTTTCCCTACCACTGGACCTGCGGTTTGTATCAGACCCAGTGTTCAGCCTTCAGCAGCCACCAATGCAGTGCATCAGGCAGTCTACCTGCCAAATGGATAGGAAAGGGGGACCTGTTGCGTGCCTGCAAGATCGCCTGACACTAAGTAGGTAATAATTACCTCCCCTCCGGGAAGGGTATCGAACCCCCGCTCTTTGGTATTTGGGTGTCGCGGGGTTCTCCGCCCGTCCCTCCCTACGGGGTATGGAAAACGTCCCTTGTGTTCCCCGTGGGCTCGAGCCCCCTACACTGCCGTGTAATACCTTTACAAATGATATATATATATATATATATATAATAATATATATATGTAATATAATATGTAATAACAATATATAATATAATATAATATAATATATATACATATATATAATATATATATAATAATAATAATATATATATATATAATAATAATATATATAATAATAACAATAATAATAATATATGTAATATAAATATAATAATAATAATAATATATATAATAATAATAATATATAATATATATATATAGTAATATAATATAATAATATATATGCTGCATAATAATAATAACGCCGCCATATGTAGTAGCCAATAATAACTTAACTGTATACATACATATACCACCTCACGCTGCCAACAATAACGCTAATATGTATGCCGCGCCAGCGCCAATAGCCAGCAGCAGCAGCAACCAATAACCAACCTTGTAACCCGCGCTATCAACCATATACTATATCTACCTAACTCCACAAAAAATATAACCAATATTTTTTTATTTATTTATTACATTTATTTACATTTTCCTAAGTAAATTTTACAAGGATTCCAAAAAATGTATTCCTTTTATGTTTATAACTTTTTTGAAATTTTTAGAGAATTTTTTTTTTTTTTACAGTTTCGCAATAATTTTTACCAGGATTCCAACAATGTATTGCCTTTTCCCTGCTATTGTAGTTTTTGAGATATGATTTGTAGTTTTAAACCAAATATCACCTATATATATATATATATATATATATATTAACATATATATATATATATATATATATATATATATATAACTATATATATATATATATATATATATCATATATATATCTATATATATACTTCTATATATAACAATAATAACCACCATATATATATATATATATATATATATTACCGTTTAGCTTTTGACAAATGTTTATTTTATTAATTTCAAAAAAAATTAAATTATAAGCATTTTTAAACCAAATTTATGAATAATTATTATTTAATCAACTTCATTTCAATTTGGTGATCCTTGAGTCTGAGAAACCATGGTGTGTCGAATGTTTGTTAGGAGAGTTTCAAGAACTGCATCCGAATTATGCTTCTCCAGTTTTCAATTTGGTAATTGGTACCATAACGAAGCATTTCTCGTAGATGAAGGAAAGGTTTGCCACTGTTGTCTTGTTTGGACATAAACTCGTTGAATAACTCCGTCTTACTTTTCTCGTAGATAGTAATGACGGCTTTCTTCAGCGGAGTGTAAGCTTGAGCATTGAGGTCTGCACAGGAGATATGATCCACGACATCGGCTGGCAACTGGGAGAGAGCGTGGAAGTACTTAGTCTTCTCCGAAGTACTTTTCCCAAGGTGAAACTAGGCATACAGTACACGGAACGACGTTGGGACTGGCGTCTCAGAGACCACTGGAGGTTTTACCTTTATCCCGGCGATAGATTCTTCTATCTGTTCTTCGGGAGGAGGCTGTTGGTTTTCGTTGTCTGTAGACATCTTCTTGAGTCCTGAGAGAGTGGTCTTCTTCTTGAGTCTTGAGAGGGTGGACTTCTTCTTGAGTCTTGAGAGGGTGGACTTCTTCTTGAGTCTTGAGAGGGGTGGACTTCTTCTTGAGTCTTGAGAGGTGTAGACTTCTTCTTGAGTCTTGAGAGGTGTGGACATCTCCTTGAGTCTTGAGAGGGATGTTCGACTTCTGGGTTCACCAGTTCTATAGTAGAAGAAGAGGCCAAATCTGTAGTGGTAGTAGTGTTGTTAGTTATCTCTTCTTCTTCTTCTTCTTCTTCTTCTTCTTCTTCTTCTTCTTCTTCTTCTTCTTCTTCGTCTTCTTCTTCTTCCTCTTCTTCTCTTCTTGTTTCTCCAATGCAGAGGTAGCAGTTGTTGGTAGCTCTTTAATAGCTTCTCGTATTAGGCTTCGTTCATATGTTAAGGGGTCTATGTATTTACAGGTACTCAGGATTTGACCTTTCACTGTTGAAGTCGCCTTCTTCACCAACAAGAGGCTATATGGTTACGCTTTGATTGGTACTTCGAGGCTAATGACCAATCAACACAAGTAGCTATAATCCTTTTATAGTTATCTCTTTAATAATAAGGTGTTAAAACAGCTTTAAATTTTTGGTTGGTTATCAAGATTTACATTCGGATTATATGATTATGTTCAAACTAGTCGCTGACCTAAAGTTAAGCGCAATAATATTTTTATTATACATAAACATCTCGCTGACTTGAAACCAAGTTGAGTTTTCCTCTTAGTAGAGAGAGAGAGAGAGAGAGAGAGGAGAGAGAGAGAAAGAGAGAGAGAGAGAGAGAGAGAGAGAGAGAGAGAGAGAGAGAGAGAGAGAGGCGAAAAAGTTGGAAATAATTTTTTAGATACATTAAAACAACGCTATGTGTAATATAAACAATAATTTTATAAAGAAAACATTATAAACAATCATATAACAATACAATAAATTTCTCCAACAATTCATTTGAATGCATGGCAGATAGACACTTATCTACAAGTTTGATATAGACAGAATAGTTAGTTTATACCAATCAATTATACTTAAAGTAAAAATCATTACTTAGCAAAAATTTATGATTAAAAGAATTGTAAACTGTAAATATTCCTTAGACACAAGTTGCGCTGATATTTTGTTTTATATAATTTCTCATTATTTCTAATGTTTTACGCTCAGCTAACATATTTGAGCAATTTAAAAAACCCTTTTTTAAAAAAATACTTTTAAAATTCATTATTTTATGTCTTGTATATATTTTAATCATTATGACAATACTATTATGATATAATATAAATATATATAATAATATATATATATCTATATATATATATCATATATTATATATCATATATATATATATATATAATATATATAATATATATTATATAAAACGATAAAAAATAAAATAAATAATAAATGTGATGCAAACCTTATATTGTTATCTACTTATCAGCAACGCACTAAAAGGTATTATACTTGCCAAGTCGTTCTAAAATTTAAATAAGATTATGAAAATAATGTTGCATTTATACGTATATGTATATACTATTATATATATATATAAAATATATATATTATAATATATATTATATATAATATAATATATATTATATATTAATATAATAATATATATAATATATATAATATATATTCATATATATATAATATATATATTATATACTATAATATATAATATATATAATAATATATATATATATAAATATATAATATATATATATATAATAATATATATATATATATATATATATATATATATTTATCATATATATATATATATTATATATATACTATATATATATATATATATATATATATATATATAATATAGATATATATACCGATATATATATAATATATAATATTATAATATATAATATATATATATATGTATATATATAATATATGATGGGACGATTAATCGTCATCGTCAGTCATCGGCAAAATCGGCATATTTTTTTTAAAATCGTCATCGTCATCCTGTCAAGGCAATATTTTTCGCTCGTTAAAATTGAGACAAAATATAAGACATTTTGAATATTAAACTCAATATAAATATAATAATAATAATAATATATACAATATAATAATATATATATAATAATAATAAAATAAATAATATATAATTAATATATAAAATAATTAATTATATATTATATTATATATACTAATATATATATATATATATATAATATATATAATATATATATATATATATATTATATATATATATATATATATATATATATATATATATTATATATATATATATATATTTATATTTTATATATATTTATATATAATATATAATATAATTATATATATAATATATATATCATATATAGTATATATTATATATATATATATTTATAATATATATATATATACTAATTATTAATATGATATAATATATCCATTTTGCTTTATGGTAGGTAATGACTTCCAGTGCTATGTTCGCCTTTCTGTTAGCGTTCATATCACGCCTCATCCTGCAGACAACATAATCATATACACATATTTATATCCACACCCTCTTTAGACAACATCTACACATCCCTATCCCTTATATCCATACGTGTAAGGAGAAAAAATTGCCCACATCGTATTTCCTGCGTGTCGTAGAAGGCGACTAAGGGACGGTGGTAGTTTGGTTGGCTGCCTACTACCACTTATCTTTTGCAGGAATGCTAATGCATGCCTCGGAAAAGCGTGATCGCAATAAGCGCCCTTCTATCCTTCGGCGAAAATGTATGAATCGTATCTGTATTTGAAATGTCAGAGGAATAAATGTTGAGTAGATGAGGAGAGAGGTGATGGATGTATTTAGAAAGGCCAAATTTGATTTGCTCGCTTCGCTGTTACTGAAACAAAGATGAAAGAAAACGGTGAAAATGAGTGGTGTGGGTGAAAGTTGTTTGTGTGTTGCTGTGGAAGGATATGAAGGGGGATAGAAGGATTTTGCAAATTCCTGATGAGTGTAGTTGTGGTAGAGAAGCCTATTGGAGTTTTTGTGTGTGGTGAGTACTAGGAAGTCTAAAGGTTAAATTTAAGTTTGAAAAGGTGAAAATTTGTGTGGTTTGCGACATATGATCCTTCTGAGGGTAATGTTGAAAAGATTACGAATTTCTGGGATAATCTGAAATGATGTTTTGGATGGGGGGAATAGAAGATTCATGTTCATTTGCCACATAGTCTGCCCATTCACAGGAATTTTTTTTTTAAGTGTCACCACCTGACTCACAGTGCAGAGCCCCTAGTTCAAGGAGGGGGGTGTAATAACTCTCAAAAGTTCACTCATCTAGCGCAAAATTACGCATAATGAAAGCACAGACGCAGGCTTAAAGTGAGGAAGATTAAATTCAGTAGGAAATACAGAAGCATGGAAAGAGAATCCTGCACCAAAACAGTCGGTGGCTGGGAAAGAAGGAAGCACCACAGCAAACGAGCCTGGAGTTACCAATTCAACACAATACATCGGTGCGCAGATACAGCACCTATGGCTGCTACGCAAGAGCGTCGTAAAGGTAGTGGTACGACGGATGAGTAATAAGTTCCCTCGAGCAGTTGCCGCTGCGGTACCTATAGTATAGAGATAAAGCACCAACATCGACTCGCAAAGATAGAGGGTCAAAGTCGAAAAGAAAGTACAGAACAGTTTATTAGCCTTTTTGCCGTTGACTCAACCCTTATCCCAAAAGCCGGTGTGAAACCAGAGACCCTCCGCCCCAGATATGAAAGAGCAGTAACTCATACATGGGTCGGATGAGAACCTTTGTATAAGCGGAGCAACTGAGAAAAGGAGGAAAGTCTCACAGCGTAAACAGAACTTCCAGTTCTTTTAGGCCGCCTTTGCAACCGTTGTGATGTGAGGTTTCAAGACATTTTTTTGTTCATGTTAAAGCCAAGGATGTTTATATTGCGTCAACAGGAGAGACAACAGAACCGTCGAAAGAGACAGGAAAGTTAGAAGGTATTTGGAGCAAGTGAGATTTGCTAAAAGTTGGGTTTTTAAAGAATTGAATTTCACAAAGTTTTTTCTATCCATCAGCGAGAATAAAATCGGAAAGATACGAGAGGCAATTCCAGAAGTAAACGTGGGAGTAGAATTGATGATATGAGTAAAAGAATGAAGGGTCGAGTCATCGGAGTACGAGTGGATAGAGTTAGAAGCGAGCAGGTGAAGAAGACATTAATGAAAAGTAGGAATATAGTAGGAGATAAGAGTCCCTGAGAACCACCATATTGACAGAAAAGAAAAAGAAGTCGCCCCATCAACAAACAGCCGATATTGTGCGATTTGAAAGAAAGCTAGATATAAGTTAGCAAAGAGAAGGAGGAAAACCAAAGGAGGGGAGCTTGGAGAGCAGTGACGGGTGCCATATACCCGGTCAACTGCTTTGGATATGTCAAGCACGCACCACCCCAGTCTCCCCGCAGTTCCCTAAGCAGCAAAAAAACATAAAGGTTAGATAGGAATGTATATCGCCATTAGACTTCGTGCAACGAGAGCCGTACTTCGATCGGAGTGAGTTTCAGAGTCTAAGAGTGAGTTGAGAAGGGTTTCAAAAGATCTTAGATAGAATACAAGTGAGAGCTACAGGCGATAGTTAGAAGGATCAGAGCGCTTCCTTTTTTCGGAATAGGGTTGGACATGTGAGTAGCTTCAACACGAGGGAGGACAGTGCTAGTATTGCAGACATAGAAACAATAGTTGATAGCGAGGGGCCGAAGAAGATTTAGCCTTTTCAGTGGAGAATAGGCAACTAACAATGATCAGCATCGAATAAGAG
>JABUQX010018002.1:0-45000 GCA_015478945.1 Trachelipus rathkii
ATTTACATAAAAACACTTCATAAAAAAAGCTAGAAAGACTTTATTAAACCTATTAAAATAGCATTATATAAAAAACCTTATGTATTAAACTGCCAGAATACCTAAACACTCTATTAATAAAATTATAAGTCGACCGGGCGATCATAAACTTAATAATAAACTTCTTTAAAATAAAGATAGATAGAGTACAACTTTTAATAAATTTATAAAAAATTGTGATAATAAAAAATAATTAGGAAAAAGTCTTGCAACTAATAATTCTAAATGACAGACCAGTTCATTTCAAGTAATGAAACTTAGAATATACTATTAAAAAACTTAAAATACTTATAAAAAACATTAAAATACTTACAATAAAAAAACTTAAAAGTAAACTTACAATAAAAATACTTAAAAGTAATTATAAAAACATTAAAAACTTATAAAAAACTTACAAACTGAAAAATACTTATAAAGTACTTTCAAGAAAAATACCTAAAAATTTACAATAAATACTTTAATAAAATTATACATTAAAGTTATGCATGGTTACTTTAATAATCTTGTGGTTTTAGAACTGATAAAAAAACTAATAATAAAAACTATAAAAAACTAAATAAAAACTTTATGGAAAAACTTAAAAAGTATCAAGAAAAATATTGAAAGTACTGTATACAGGTGTAAAAAAAACAGAAAAAAATCTTTAAAATTTTAGAAACTATTAAATAATAATTAAAACATGATCAATCAAATGGATTATACACAGTATTTTTAACTTATTAATAAACTCTATAAATAACATAAAATAACGTCTACTAACAGTAAATAGGCTTATAAACAACTTATAATCAAAACCTTATTAATAAACTTATAATAAACTTATAAAACGTATAAAAAGAACGTATAAAAACTTATTTTTAACAAATTTATAGAAACTTTAAAAAAACATTAAAAAACTCATAAAAAAATTATAAAAAACTTATAAAAAAATTATAAAAAAACTTATAATCAAACTTATAATAAACTCTTACAATAACAGCTTATCCCATTAAACTTATATAAACTCTAACTTAAACTTATAATTAACTTATAATAAACTTATAATAATTTTGTATGAAAACTAGTAGAGTTTAAAAACAGTAGCAAACTTAAGAAAACTTCTGAAAAACTTTAAATACAACGGTAAATAAACTTAAAATAATACTTATAATAAACTTATTATAAACATAATAAACTTATAAAAAAACTTTGTATAAAAAAACTTTAAAAAGTTCATCAGAAGACAACTTATAAAAAACGAATAAAAAACTTATAAAAAATTATAAAAAAACTACCAATAAAAAAAATTTATGAAAAACTTATAAAAAAACTTATACAAAAACATAGTAAACTTAAATTAAACTCTATAAAAAACATAAAAAAACTTATAACCAAAAACCATTAAAAAAGGAATTAGATACTTATTTTAAAATGCATAATGAATAACGAGAAAGGTATAGTGAGATTCAAGTTATAAAACATGAAAGAAAGTTGTAATAGCCTCATAATAAACCTTATATAAACTTTCAACAAACTTATAATAAACATATTCCCAAATTAATAACAAAACATAAAAAGTTAAACAACCATATAAAAATTACAAGAAATTCTTAGAAAACTTATAAAAAACTTTAAAAAACTTAATAAAAAAACTTAAATAAAACTTATATTAAAAAACTTATAAAAAAAGCTTATAAAAAACCTTTATAAAAAACTTATAGAAAAGTTATAAAGTTGTAAAGCAACTTATTAACATAATTCTTTTTAAAATATACTTATAATTTAACTTTTACAAACTTAAACTTAAACCTTATAAAAAAACTTATAAAAGACAAAAAACTATAAAAACTCATAAAAAACTTATTTAAAAATTATAAAAAACCAAAAAACATAATTGAGGAAACACATTTAAAAAACTTTAGAAACTTATTAAAAAACCTTATTAGTAAACTATAAATAACTAAATAAAAAACAAAATAAAAATATTTTAAAATAACTGATAATGTTGTCGAATACCTATAAAAATTTTAAAAGCAAAATTATGCAAAACTTATAAAAATTCATTATAAGAAGAAAGAAAGACCTTATAATAAAACTTAAAAAAACTTTAAAATAAATTTTAAAATAAAGATGAATAAATTTAATAATAAAGATAAAAATTAAAAAAGTAAGTAAAGAAGTTATAGGACATCCTTAGAAAAGAAACGTATTTATACTAAAACTTAAAAATAAAATATGAATAAATTATAAGAAAATTATAATCTCGTATAAAAATTGATAATAAACCTTATTAAAACACTTATAATAAGATGATGATGATGATGGTTAAAACTTACTAAAAACTATAAGAACTAGAAATAATACTTTATAAAAACTACTATAAAAAGCTTCATTAAATTATAAAAAAATTAGTAAACATCAAAAAGTTATAGAAAACTTATAAATTAAAATTATAATAAACTTATAAATAAACTTATAATAAATTAGAATAAACTGTATATATAAACTTATAGCCTTATACAATATTTTTGATAAACTTAGAAAATTATATTTAATATTTATTTCAAAAAGCAAAACTGTTAAAAAACTTATTAAAAACTTAATAATAAATTATAATAAACATAGTAAACTTATAATAAACCCTTTTAATAACCTAAAATAAATATAAATTGAATTATAACAAACTATACATAAATTTAATAAAAATTTATTAAAGAAATTTAAAAAAAGTTATAAAAAACTTATAAAAATTATAAAAAAACTTATAAAAACTTATTAAAACCTTATAAAAAAAATTATTATAAAAAACTTTCAAAAAGTGTATAGAAAACTTATGAACATTAACTATAGATAAACTTATATAACTGTATATTATATCTACTAAAACTAGTATCAAATAATATAAAACTCCTTAGAATAAAAAGACACTTTTGCCTTGAAACCCCCCGAAAGATCAAGATAAATTACATATTTAACAGATGCCAAAGAACAGCTTATACAAAATGAAACTTAATTAAAGAAAAATCCATAAAGATTTAAAAAAACAACAAAAATATTAAAACCATATAAAAAAACCTTTAAAAAAAAAAAACCATATAAAAATTTTAAAAAAAATATAGAAAAAATCATACCTATATAAGGAACCTTATAAAAGAAGATTAACTTATAATAAAACTTTGTACTATAAGTAAGCAAACCAATTATTTCTCCGCAGGTTCCCGCAAATCTCTGTATGATATTATCTTTAATAATAAGAACATATATATTTATCCTAAGAAAAAAATAATAGTAAATGAAGGAGGATGAGTGGATGACTAATTTAAATATTTCCTTCTTTAATTTATAAGTAAATCTTAAAAAGCTTAAAAACTGACAAAATATAACCCTCAACAAAAAAATGAATAAATCTTTACTGGTACCAAACCGATACCTCGCCCGTCCAACTCTGCCTTTCCCACAATCCACTGTTGAAAGGAAATTTTTTTAAAATCATAATATAAAAGAAAAACTCACGTATCTTTTTTATATCAGTTTAATATCCAAAAAAGAATAAAAATCCTTATATGATTTTAACGCTAATCCCCCTAAAATAAGATAAAATAATTAATTTAAAGAAAACGTTTAAAATTTTTGAACACTCTGAGAAATATGGCATTTTTCTCAACCCAGGGCGGTCGTGGACCCCAATGAAAAGGGCGGCGAAAGCGGAAATATACGGATGAACGGTCTCGCTGAGCAGGTCAAAAAAATAAAATATTTAAGCTAGGCCTAACGGCTTCTTATAATGAAATTATAATTAAATGTTACACAGTTGTTATTATTAAAATTAATACTATAAAAAATAAAAAAATATGTTACAATAATTAATTAAAAACAGCCAAAAATCAGTCCTTATTATTAAGAAAATGTATTATTATTCTAAATATAAACTAATTATATAAATTATTACCAGAGAACCTTAAATATTACTATCTGAATATATATATTAAATATAATATATATAGATAATAATATATAAGATAATCTTATATTATAAAATATATATATAAATTAATAATAAATATATAATATATTAAATATATATATAAAAATATAATATATAACTATAATTTCCTTAAAATATAGTATTCTAGGTATATATTATCATGAATAGTTCTAAAAGTAATTAAGTGTGAGTTGTAATCCTGGCAGTCGTCTATAAAAGGATGAAGAAAACCAATAATTATTTGTAGATATTACATATCATTAATAATTACTAAGAGTTTCCGAAACTACTTATTCTTATTCTTTAGTTGTTTATTGTTTGAGATAATATTTATTGAAATTAAATAATTATTAATTTTATTTTCTTCCATCAATGCAGTTATTTGTTTATTTCCTTAAAAATGTTTGTTCGGGTTGTTATGCGATCTATCGCAGTTTTTTTAGATAACAGGTGTCAACCTAATCTAGACGCGCCCAATAAGTTGCATTATATCTATAAAAACTTTAAAATCATAGTCAGAATGTTTTTATATACCGAATATTTTTTATAGACTTGATCCTATGTATTTATGACCAAAATAACAGGGATAACCTGAAGAAGTTATAGATTCTTATTGGCACAAGGCAAAGAGTCTAGTATTTTTTAGGCAGCCTACATAGCAAGACATTGCCTATATGTCATTTGGTGTTCTGTGAATGCCGTGTAATATAGTTTTAATGGGCCATACCTCAATGTAGAAATTGTTTCTGCAACATGCCAGTACACCGATACAAATTTTTAAAATTTACCTTTACCTAAAAACTTTTACATTTATGTCAATAGAATATATTCATGAATTTGAATCATCCATAATAATTTTTTTCTTCACAAAGACGGAGAGAATATTGTGAAAATGAGAGAATATATTGTAAGATGAAACTTAAAGATATATCCGTTTCACTGAAATAATTGGAGTAAGAGAATGAGCAATGCTGAATAATTAATAATATATGAGAGTAATAATAATAATAATATTAATTAAAATTAATTCACTATATAATAATGAATAATTAATTTTATATAAGTGCTTTTAAAGCAATGACAATAACCGTAATAAATTTTGAAGGAGAAATAAGAGATAATAAAGATAAACTAATTACCAATGTAATTAGAATAATAAATGTAGTAAGCAAATTTAATGTATAATAACTCACTTTTTTTTTTTTCGCTAAAGTAAAATATTAATAATAATGTTAATAACCTTAATCAATAATAATAATAATTAATTTAATAGAGTAATAATAATAATAATAATAAATACATAAAATAAATAATACTAGTAATGATTAAAAATAATTAATTGAATAATAATTAATAATAATAATAAAATCAATAAAATAATAATTATATAATTAGATAATTAATAATAATAATAATAATAATAATAAAATAAATAATAATAATGTTAATAATAATAAGATTAAATAATATAAATAGAATAAAAATAATAATTTTAATACTAATAAGAATAATAATATAATAATATATAATATATAATAATAATTATAATCCTATTTAATAATTAAGAATAAAAAAATAATCAATAATAATATACAATAATGAGAAATAAAATAATTAACAATAAAAACATAATAATAGATAAAATTTATAATAAATAATAATATATAAATAATAAAATAATAATAAATAATATATGATATAAATCATAAATAAAATACATACCTAGATTTAGAAGATTTCAGCTCAGTAACTCTTTTTATCAATCCCACTATAAACACGTTAATTTTAATTTAATTAATAATAATAATAATAATATGAATAATTAATTATTATCAACATAGATAATGAATAAAATAATAATACTAGACATAATACATTAATAATAATATATCAATAATAAGTAATAATAATAATTAATAATAGAGTAAATTTTGATAAGTTAATTACTAAGTAAATAAAGATGTAATAAGTAATACATATTAATAAATAATAATAATGAATAAATATAATAATAATTTTATTGATTTATGACATCTTTAAGAGAAACCTAAAATAAAAAAATAATTTCATTAACTTATACGTCATTCAAAGAAATTTAATAAATAATAAATTAATAAGTAATAATAACAATAATAATTAATAAAATAATTAATAATGAATAATAATAATAATAATTAAAATAAGTAAAATAATAGATATAAAAAATAATAACATAATTCAATATATATAATAAAAGTAATAATAAGCATATTAATAATGTAATAATAGTAAAAACAAAATGAAATGAATAGTAAAATATTAAAGTATAATTAAAGAATGATGAGTATATTAATATAGACAATATAATATAAAAATAATAATAATAAATTAATGTAGTTATAATAAATAATTAAGAGCTAAATCATTAAATTAATAAGATAAATAAACATAAATAAATTAGGAATATAAAAAACTACCTACAATAGAAGTAATAATAATATAATCAAAGAATTAATAAGAATGATGCTAAAGATGGAATAACCATTAATAATAATAATAAAATAATAATAATAATAATAATAATAATAATAATAAAATAAATAATCATAATGTGTGATTTTAAACATTCACAAACTATTAAAAGACTAGTATATATATAGAAGTTATAGACAACAAATTGGAAGTTCGTACTCGTAGTACATAATATATAATTAAATAGTAAAATAAGACAAGGTTGTTTTGGATATAGTACTTGACTTAACAAGCTTAGACCGTGGCCATTATTTGTAAAAAAAAAAAAAAAAAAAAAATAAAATGAACAACACAATGTTCACATTTTAGCTATAAGAAACTTTAAGGAAGAAGAAGGATATTGAGTGAGTGTAGATCATTAAATCTATTTTAACCTTAATAGAAATTCGAATATTGGTGAATAATATTAAAAAAATAAGAATAAAAAATACTGCCTAGTTTTATTAGAAGATATAGGCATATAATGACAGTATATACTCAGTACTAAATGAAGATGCAAAGTCAAATAAAGCTGACCAGGAACGAATTATAAGAGCAGAAACTAAGAGAACCGTTCGGGAAGAGAGTCCATCAATGCTACTTACGCTGAATGGAATTAAATTCAACAACATAGATTGAGAGGAGATATCAGCGCCACGAGGAATTAATAGAAGAAGAGATAAAAAAGAAAAAGGTTGCCAAAACACAATGCGTAGATTAAAAGTGATTTAAATGATTACATGCATCGATTAAAAATAGGAATAGAACACCTAATATTGGATGAAGAGGACCTCAAAAAAGAATGAACTCAAACATTAATGAAATAGAAATTAAAAATTAATCGAACAAAGAACAAAGCAGTAGTGTTTGACTGATTAAATGATTGAAGTAGCAAAATGTCAGATTCTGAGCAATAGTATAACAGGAGAATATAGTAAATATACATATATATACTCTGTTAATAAAATAATGAAGGAAATGACATCAAGTCAGCAATGGATCAATAGAAGCGGAGAGAAATAACACTTATGATAGATTGTATAATAAGGACGGAAGATATAATTCTTTGTAAATGAAGCTAGTTACTAACTTATCATTATCTAATAACATATTTTTATAAGATAAGTATTGAATTGCGATAGAAGACAAACCA
The DNA here is from genome assembly GCA_015478945.1 of Trachelipus rathkii. NCBI lineage: Eukaryota > Metazoa > Arthropoda > Malacostraca > Isopoda > Trachelipodidae > Trachelipus > Trachelipus rathkii. The sequence continues at coordinate 7,647 of JABUQX010018002.1, forward strand.
ATGTAGGACAATGAGGAATGATTATTCAGCGGTCTCTACAGATCGTCCAGAATTTGTAAGGAGGATGAGGTAATGGGTAGAGATAAAGTAGGATCAATATGAAAATATTCAATATACAAACATAATCTTATCAATGCACATAACAGAAGTAAGAATGGAAGGCCCTAATTTGCAACGGGAGAGACGTATTCGCATAATCATTCATCAAGAAATTTCTGAATTTATAAGCCAAGTCGAAGTAGTATTATTTTAGCCTGTAATGTAACTCCAACTAAGTACAAGTTCGTATCGAAGGAATAACAACATAAAATGCATACGCACTTATATAAGTACAGAGATGGCGACAATAAACTCTTCCCCCAAATATTAGTAAAAAGAAGTTGGCCAGAGTTTGATTAAGAAAGATGTAAAAGCTGATGCAAGCGAGGCCTTATGTCGAGATTGGTAAGCGCGAATTTATGAAATAATGTGCCCTAGAAATCATCGATGGCGAGTACGAAAAAATAGAAAATACTATAGAAGTATCAATGATTGATAAACAACAAGAAATTCACATTAGAGGGCACGCTCCATGTAAAATGCTTCAAATATTAAACAGTAATATAATTATAGAATATATTCCCATGTATCCAACTGCTAACTATTATTACTACACGAATATATTTGAGAATAGAATATGTTTATGTCATAGGAAAAGTAACTTGCTATATGTTCTAGAAATTCGTTAGAGAAATAAGATCACATATTTGTATTTAGACACGTGTGTTGACCTTATAGTGATGATTAAATAACTATAAACCCACAGACTAAGTAGAAAATATAGATATATTAATCTTCCTATTGACCGACCTACATAGAGCTTTTGTTGGAATTAAATTAGGTGAAGTTTTAACGGCAACATTATCCATCAACAGTAAAATATTTATGAAATGGACAAGATTCAAAAGTATACCTAACATTAACAAGATAGAGCCATATGTTTGATTTTGTGTATCTATTCATAAAACATATTTCATACTAGAAAAAGGAGTAAATGAGCAGAAGCCAGTATGTGGATAGATATAGAGATAACAAATATTGGCGATTATTGGATTGAGTAGAAAGAAGTAAGTCTCCTAACTTACAATCAGTTTTTTACAAGCAAACTTAGATAAGAGATACCCGAGTCTTCATATTACAGTTAAACCTAAAGATAACTCTAGAAATTATCAAAAATATGGCCAATATCACAACTTCTAAATGAAATTCAGAATCATAGCCCACCATGCCGCGCCCCGCCCTTAATGCGGGACCCACATGTTCAATTCCTCTAGTGTCTTGCGGGAAATATTAACAATTATCACAATACTAATTTAAGATATATCAACTAATAGAATTTACATTAAGAGCTATATAACAGAACGCTCTCTCAATGTAATGCTTGTTACCTTCTACATGAATCTTGCGGTAGCTATTACTAAATTGATATAAGGAGCGTGGCCTCATGTAGAGATGAGTCAGAGTTATCTTATGGGAGAGCAATTAATTTATTATGTCACTATAAACTTATCTATTACGTGTTTAAAAGTGTCATCTAACTCTCTGTTTGTATGTAGAGTGACCTACAATAGAGAAATAACAATGAAGTATATCCTGTAATATACAAGTAATATCAACATGAGCGTGACGCAATCTCACAGCAGAGAATCCCAAATTATAAACACAGTGACTAGCCATAACTACAAAAGCAAATACAATTTAAGGCCAGCATTAAGTCTACATGCACTTGTTATGATAGCAAAATGTGAGGAATCTAAATTAAGAGCAATGTTATATGTAAACATAGATCAATGGGTAGACCATCAGGAAGTTGAAATAAAAAATGTGTCTTCCATAGGATAGGCTAATCACTTTAAAATTATGAGGCTTACACTCTAACTAAACACTTATTTTATAGTAACAATATTGTAATTCTAAGGAATAAAGAAGCCAACATTAAATAGTCCAGATGTAAGAAGACGAGGAGTGTCATATAAACGAAATAATATATATTACAAACAATACATGATTTATGGAAACTTAATAAGCCATGGATAGGTATTCGCCGTGCATTGAGAGACTTCGCTATAATCCAAGAATAGACCTAATATGGTAGGACGCACCTCAAGAAATTCTTCGAGATAATATGGTAGATAACCTTATTCCGAATCATGTCTAAGCAGAGGACAAGTGTATTAAATTAAAATATAGAAAAGTAAAAGTAATATAAGAACTTAAGAATAGAATCTGCTAAAACATTTAAGATATATATAAACTAATATAATAAAGTAAATTATGATAATATTAATATTGATAAATATATGAAAATATATCAATAAATATAAAGTTAAATAGAGTGAGATGCGATAACCCAGACTTTAATAAGTTATCCAAACAAAGGTATCATGTCTGTAAGAAGCAATCTATCCACATAGCCGAACTCCTAGCTATAAAATAGTATACTACGATGAATAAATGGAAATTTATTGATCCAAAACTTGTTAGTTTGTCTTTGAAAAATGTTATACATTTTTCAGATAATAAAGGTGATAATTTATTCATTGGCTGTCAACTTCACCACAATGATTAGCATTTTTGAAACACTAATTAATTTGACATAGATATACTTAAAGATAAGCATAACACATTATAGATAACCACAATAATCACAGTAAATATCAGTAATCATCGAATATATAATTCACTCCGCATATCCATCACATAAGAATAGTTATACAATCATAACTGTAAAAATAAATTAAAATAAGTCTGCTCCCAATTTAATTACCGCAACTGCTCACTATAGCCAAATGCATAATCTGCATTTATAATGAAATGATCGTAGAACGGTCTAAACTCTTACACTACTGATCACGAGCGCCATTGTTTACCAAAATGAAGAGCAGCGATAAAGTGTGGTACGGAAGAATAGGCGACGATAAGCATATATTACACTATCTCAAGCAGAGAGAATTGCCGTAATGTCAATAATTAAAAATAAACAATCATATATGCATAGTGCTGAAAAAAACAAAATCATTGATCAGAATAACATGAAAGATATAGAATTAAAAGGTTACAGATCATATTCATCCGAAGAATGAGTACCTACCTTATGCGGATCAAATATTGAATAACGATTGCCTTATAAACAGATACCAATAGATAATGAAATTATAATCAATCACGTAAAAATTAACACAATTGCAGCCGCGAGCCAATAAATAATAAGAATAATATCATAACTGAAGTAGATTACCTCAAACAATACTATCAGCAATAAAATATCTAAAATTAATTGATAATGAGATCTCCAGCATTTATAATATAGCTAACACTTCCAAAATTGTTGATTCTTTAAACATGTAGAAAAAATAATGGCCGTATAAAGACCTCTTGAGACGTATTTATTACTTCGGGTTGTATAAAAAACAGTAAGAGTAAATAAGAGACTAAATTTATATCATATCAAGACATCAATATAGAAAATCATATATATGAGAGATACCTATCAAGTAGGTAGAAATGCAAATTAATAACTAAGAGCTGACAATAGTCCAACATATGATACATAATATCACTTGAACTTAATCAATATTAAAGTAACTAGAAGAGTACTACGAGTATTACTGCATACTATATTAGGATAATAAGATAGTATAATCCAGTATTATAGAAATTAACAATCTAATAAAGTGATAATAAAAAGTAAAAAAATATGTATAATAAAAAACATTTTCTTGACTATGAACAGATGAACGAAAATCCTCAAATAAAGGAGAGTCACATAATATATTATCGGGTCACATACCAATAAATAATCAAGCTTCGGATTTCGAAAGAATATTTATGGATATATGAAATGTGAGATTGAGTAATTGAGCTCCTATCGAACATTAAACTGCGTTCTATTAAGTATTGCTCTAAGTGAATAATAAGGATATTGCACTAAACCTGTTGACGAGGGATATATTAATAAGTGCTTCATTTTTTCAGTCAGCTGGTTGCTTGGTATTTAATGGAAATTTAGATCTAATAAAAAGGTATAACAGGTTTAAAAGGCTTTTGCCCATATTATAATTGAAAACTATTTAAGGTCTTATATTCTTAACACATAAGGCTCATAATTCATATTTTAACTGCCAGTTCTTTTAATCATCTGTAAAAGCAATTAATAATAAACTTAGCTTTAAAGATTAGTGAAGCTCTCGCTACTCGTTTTAAGAAAGGTTATCCTTTAAAGTAGGGAAGCTCTCTCTCCTTTACTCAATGTTACGTGAAAGCCAAAAGAAAACAGTAACGTTCAATTGCCTTGATCATCCTTAAAGTATTAGAGATCATAAAAGTAATTTTAAGTATGAAAGCTGTTGAAATAATCAATTCTTATTGTACGCTAAAACGAGCACTAACATTGTAAAAACAGAAGTAGTAAAACTAAAAATAGTAAGAAGTAAGTAAATTAATTTACTTTTTAACGTATCAAAAGCTACTTTTGCTTTTCACATGATCTACAGACTAATTTAGGCAAGTTCTTTATTTGAATACAAGGAAAGTGATGCGGTTGAGCATATGGTTGAGAAAACAATAGGCACCTCAATTACTTAAACAATGACAACGAATGCCTTATATTGGAACGAGCAAATAGAACAACGCGTGGACCGTAAATGACTCGAAGATGGCAGCTACGGATCAGTCTGATAAACCTTTTGAGCTATCATAAACCCCTAAGATAAACTAACGAAACGTTTAAAGAAATTTGCCTTACTTCCAACTCACCTTTAGTTGTCGCTTTCTTTAACGCCGGCAAAAAAAACTAAACTCTGGAGACTATGATAATGGGATCCATATCCTATTTCGAAATAAACATATTATGTCATCGACGATAAATTATTGCCATGAATCCCCTAATAAATGGGATGAGAGCGAAGTTCTATTACTTTACAAAATAACACATGGGACGAAACTTTCTCACACCTTCACTACGGTACCATTCTAATTACTTGATAATGACCTCTGTGAAAAGAAAAGGATAAATAAGGCTTGCTTTCATCAGCAACTTTTATGCCATAAGGATTTGAGGACACATCTAAACTTGAAAAAATATGTGCATTACCTAACTTGGAAATCGTTTCTTGCACATTATGAATCGGAGATTGAAGAGGTACGATACTCTTATTTAACTTTCTAAAATCCAAAATTATCTTTGGTTTTGAATCACCTTGGACCGGGAGAACAATGAGAGGATTCGAATGAGGAGAATCAGAATTCTCTATGTAACCTTGGACGATACACTCGTCAATCCAGCTGTTAATGTCAGCCTGAAATTTGTGCGGAAGTTGATGATTTGGAGTATAAAAATATTTTTGTGAGTCTGGCACAATTTCTATTTTGAATTCACCTAACGGACTACACTCGACTTTATCATCCCCTAAAGAAATAACATCTTTATGCGCTAAATGAAAATCTAAGATCTGCTCCAATTGAGCACTATCTTGCAGCACCAATAAATCGGATTCTTTCTTCGATTTAGAAAGCAAAATTTCCTTGTAAACATCGCGAAGTAAAAATTGACATGGGATAGACTCCTTGCGAACGATACTATTTTATATTGTATAAATAGAAATAAGAACTACGGATAAGGAAAGAGAGAGAGGATTAGCATACGAAACAACTGTATTCTTATCAATTGTGATAGCGGAAGGACTGAAGTTTACACATTTAATCAACATAGTACCATCTACTACTGTACTAAGAACATTTGCAAAAAGAACATTGGATATTGAATTCTTCTCACTTACAAGATGAACATCATTAGGCGGCGAAGTTCCAGCCTGAGAACGAATATTAACAGAGAGAATGGCGCTAGAATAAGCTTCGAACTTAACTGTGTTCGGCAATGACAACTCATAACATTGATCGTTATAAATAGATAATTCATGAACAAGAGATTCATCTTCAAAATTAAGATGACTTAAATTGGACGGAGAACGAACAAAATTGACATTTGACTCTTCAAAAAGTGGATGCGATTTATCGTACATGCGAGGATCGATACTAGTTTTTGGATCGTATATCAATGGATCATATACAACCAGAGGAATTTGTGTGCACCCAATATGTTCATTCATATATAAACACTCATTTTTAAAATCGAAGACTACCGGTAAAGAACCTAAAATATCCGTACCAAGAAGCATATTTCCGCTAAAAGAACATTGATCTCCAACAACAATTGCATGGATATTAAACAGACGATTGTTTAATAACATTTGTAGTTTGACGCGTCCCAGATTTTGGACGACGTTACCAGAGATAGATTTTAAGACTATGTTGTTTTCTTCTAATTTGAGAGGATATAACTTCTTTAAACTCTCGAATACCTTCCATCTCAGAAGCGAGACCCCACTCCCCAAATCGATATACGACGTTATCCCATATATGAACTCATATTCGACCGTTAAATCGATCTTAACATAAAAACTTTTCCCTATAAGAGGAGTTCCTTCAACACTATTTACATCAGTGAGACACGGATTTGAATTAACTATATTGACTATATTAGCCTCTAAATTGGACATCACCACATTGCGAGACTTGAGGAATTGCGTGGTCCCGTTCAAAAAATAATTGAACTCTAGACTCTAAAAGAAGAATATTGACGGAAATTACCAGAAAAACGATTGCGCGATACGCAGATTTGACACTGGCGATTTCGGGAAGGAAATCGTGCGGAAAATTAGAGAAATTAACTTGGGTGAATTCGTGCCCAAAAGGAGGATTTTTTTAATTATTGATAAAAAACTTGCATGAATAGGAAAATTCGGATCCAAAAGACTCACCTGAACTTCAGGATTCTCTTCAGAAATCGATACGAATAGAATTGATTTCATTTCTTTACTATTTCTATTTCCAGTGTTTTTTCCGCGGTTTCAATCTAATTTAAATCGCATATTACGACCCCTTATTTACATATGACACCCTTGGAGTATGAATTTGTCATATTTTGACCCTGATTCCCATTAAATAATATTGACTTCTGCGAATAAATTCTTGATGCATTGTTGCGAAATCGTGAATTTGACCCTCCTTGAACAGTCGGATTTTTACCAAAACTTGCTTGGCTATGATTAACACTAGAGTGTTTTTGAGAAGAATATTACTATTATTGATAGATTGGAATGCTCTGAAATGATTATAACCCATGAAACGACGTAAAACCTTCCTCTGAAAGAAGGTTTGCCAAATCTGCTATCTGCGCCCCTACATTTAGCTTCAAACCGAACCCCTCGGCTCTCGTAGAATTATGACTTTTGTAACACAATACTACAGATGCCATATAAGTCGAAAGATACAAGCTGGCTAAGAATTGCCGTGTCCAATTTATTCTCACATTTCGACGGCAAAAAACTTTCAAGAACACATGGTTTTTCTTACCTTAGGACTCCTATCAACAGAATTATTCACATTAGAAGAACGATCACTATAAAAACTTGGAACACTTTTAACATTATATGACTGATGGGTGGATGTGTTGAGGGAGGAGGAGAGATTTTTTCCGTTTGCGTAGCATACACCGGACTATTTATTTGAACGAAAATTCGTACATATGTTCTGTTAAAAGAAGAAACTACCTTACCATTATTTAAGACACTTGTCTTTCGTAAAATACGTTTGTACCTGTTGAGGTATTGTTTTATCTATGCTAAATTCATCAATGGATATTTATCACCTATCAGCTTAACAAGGCGTTGGACATATCGAATAAATTAAATTAGAAATATAAGAGGAGACGACCGCTGTTCGTCACTAAACTTTATATCATGTAAGAGAGCAGCAGAATCGAATCGATGAATGATTGTAATGACCTCTGAGCCTCTGCTTAAAGGAACAATCGTAGGTAAATTAAGGTATATTGTATTTATTGTTGTGACTTATTTAGGTACCTACAAATCATATTTCTAAACGCTTTCGAACCGTTGGATTTTAGAAACACATAAAATTTTTTTTTGAGTAGGTTATTTTAGAGTATTAACTAAGGATAGATTCATTTTTAAATACGACTACCACTAGGAAACCAGCCCCTATTTAATTTTCCGGTTCGAATTCTTGCACATTTTAATTTATTATAGTCAATCTATTACCTTTCTTTTTTAGCTAAGTAGAACCAACACTTATATAGGCCTTCTCAATTTATTTCTATATATTCTTGGTTGTAATCCCTTTTCATTGTCGTATATAGTATAGCATACAATCAGATATAAACCATATATCCTTGATAAATTATCAATGGTCCACACCAATTTATTTATTTAACTCTCAAACTTTCCTATCAGACAGAGGATATTTCGGACGTGAATGTGACAACCTATGTCAATGTTAAAGAATCTGGACGTCATGGTCTTCTGGTGAATTAATAAAATCAGAATCCAGTACCTATAATAAGAATTAATTTTTGCTGTGCTACGTTTTTCGTCAGCAGAATTTGTACATCAATAACAATATTATCAGCGCGTTATGATTATCAGAAATGTTGTCAAGATTGGAAATGTCGTCGTGTGACTATGAATGAAAAATATAAGAAAGAAATGGAAATATGGATTGATATAAAGGACCTTTATAACAGTATACGTTAATATATGAAAGAAAATATAAACACTCCTTTCAACATCTAAATCTTTCAAAGCCAAAACTTCTTTCTAAGTTACTATTTTGTATATGCTGTACGCGTTATCCATTATATAGCATACCAAAAGAAAATTTTAATTATTAAATATAGAGGTTTGCAACAAATGGCTGATTAACAATGGATTATAAGAAAATTATAATAATAAAAAAAACATAATATAATGAAAAGAGATAATTAATAATAATAAACTCTATTTCCTGTCTACCTCTTGCCACCTATTTTGGTGGCTGGGCAGAATCCTCCTTGGCGAAATTTCTAATTCTCTTTCTGAATGCTTCCAATAACGAACGCGGATCCAGATAAATTATTAAATTATGGAAATTTTTCTTTCCAATTCTAAAACGGCTTCTAAAACACAATAAAGAAAATAAATTACAAGAATTACATAATAAACCATTCATTTCATAAGGTCAAAGCACAAAAATATATAATCACCGTCCAAATTTATTATATTTATATATATATATAATTATATTATTTATATCAATTATATATATATATGATATAATATATATTAAATATATACCTTATTATATATGGAATACTAATAATTAATTCAACTATCTTCCCTTTCTTTTATTGGGAAGAGAAAGCTATTTTTGATAGCGTTGATTCGATTCACTCTCGCAGATAGCACACTTCACAGCATACAATCCTTCAACGAGGTGAGAAATTTCTTTGAGTTATGTAACCCCAAATATTCACGGACAAAATAATAACTTTTCTCTCATTCAGTAAGAGAGGAAAAGAAAAGAAGGAATATGATTGCAATTTTTTTATTTTTAATTGCCACAAAAGAAAAGATTCCCCAAGTGATTCTCGTCAATACACTATTTCCCCGAAAAATAAATTCACACATTCGTGAAGCCTAAACAATTACTCCACACACAAAATTCCCAGGGCTTCTTTAGAATCTATTATCTTTAACCTATCCCAATCAGATAGTGGATATATTATATATATAAATAATATTTATATATTATATATATATATATGAAATAATACATCATATATATATATAATTAATATATTATATTATTAATATATATAATATATTATATAATATATATATAATATATTTATATATTATATATTATTATATTATATATATATATATATATATTATGAATATATATTAAAATTTCTAATAAATCTATGATCCTTGTTCTAATATATTAAACATATGTTTTTTATTTGCATTATGCCTTGATACATTGTTTTGTTGAATTTATCAATAATTAAGAAGAAAAAAAAAAAAAAAATAACAACAATTTCTTATTCCGATTGAAATTTATTTAACCGTTAATCAAATAAATTTTCGCTTAAAGAGTGGTATTGATTCCAAGAAATATAACTCCAGATTCCTGACAGGCTATATGCAGGAAGAGAGAAATCGCTAGACCTCAAAATGGTCTCTTTTTTATACTAAATGAATTGTTAAACAAATATCCTCTAATGAAATATTTACTAAATGCATAAAATCGCAAATTCTCTTAAAAGAAAATATATTATATAATTGCTATATATATATATAGAAGATATTTCCAACAATATTTGGAACAGCAAATGATTATTTAGAAAATATATTTGAACATTTATGAAAGACAAATATTTTCATGCACGAGACTACTAATAATGACGTCATCAACATAGACGTGCCGGAGCCAATCACAGAAAAGATGAATTATTGACATATAACTGCGCAATAAGAAAATGATTTTTTTTTTTCAATAAAATAATGACTATTATTATAATAAAGAAAGAATATTTTATCAAATAAATAAATTATTGATTAGTACAAAAAAAATTAGATAATTTTCACAGACCTCTAGATACACAGTATACCTTATAATCTTGATACCAACTATTTTAAAATCCTCTAATGTGTCAACAATGGATATCCTCCTTTATCATGAAGGCGAAATGAGAAATTTTTCAGTTTTGAAAAAAAAGACTGGAATACTTCTCAATGTTTAATTGAGAACGACGAAAATCCTGAGATGAAAAATAGGCTTCAACGTTAGTAGACCACTTCTTTTCGGTCGCCATCAATCTTTTGATTGAGAAAATAAAATTAAAATGAAACTTAGTTTCTGAGAAAAATGATGAATGAGAAATATGAACGACAGATTTGTCCACAAAATAGTCCTGTGACACGCGTCGGCAATTTTTCTTTCCCCTGTTTCTATATATTTCTTTTCTATATATTACAGGTCTTTTCTTTTTCAGACTCGTGTAAAACCTACATGGAAGCATCGGATTCGAAGAAGATAGATTCTTGGAGATTTCAACCTAGTGGACTTTCCCGTTAAGAGATATCTACACACTCGAAGAATAAGGAATGCTTCAAAGACTTAGGTGAGAATGATATTTCGGCACTTCATTTGTTAATTAAACTTTAATCTATTACTTTATATGCCTATATTACCTAATAAGAAATAAGTAGTCAAGTAGATTTTATATCCTTCTTATCATATCATGTAAAATATATCTTGGAACATCTTCTAAAAATCTACAATAATCTTAACCAGGATACAGGAAATGCTGAGAGATTTTATATTTTGTACTCAAAAGTTTAATTCAATTAATAATTAAATATGAGTGCTGTAAACAATATAAAAGGATTTGAGTGGGAGAGATGTAAGTAAGGTCGGTTGTGTTTTACCTGAATGACAGCCGGTGATGAGATATTACTATACTTCAGTAATATTAAAATTAGATTACCTGGAAGATTTAGCGTTTATTTTCAAAACAAGAATCAAATAAAATATTTCAATCATTTCACATAAGATGATGCAAGAACTTAATAATTCTAACTTTGTAGAATCGAAGAGATATTAAATGTAATGGTCTCTTCACGACATAACAGAAATGAGAGATATAGATGCTAATAATTTTACAAGCATAAATTATTGGATTTGGCTGCGCATGGAATATAAAATAATAAACACTTCATGGAATTAACAAACAAACACAGACAAAACATAGGCTCGGAGTACAATATTCCCACTCCGCCTAGAAGCCTTTGCACAAAACACGATACACACTACTCTCACAACACTCAGAAAGGACCACTCCCCCATAGATACTATGCGTTTACGGTATTCTTATACCTTCCCACGACGCAAAGCACCTCTCTTTTCTTAAAAAAATAATATTAATTACTACATCGACGTTTGTTTTACTTACTCTGAAAAGATTGAGAATAATATATATATATATATATACTATATATATATATATATAATATATTTATATATTAGGTATATAATATATATAATATATAATAGTATATATTAATATATATATATAATATATTTATTAACCTAAATAATCTATTAAATCTGGGAAAGTATATATAATATATATATTAACTGATATATATAATATAAAGTATATATTATATTATTTATATATATAATAATATCTATATTATTATATATAATATAATAAATTAATATTATATATATATATATAATATTATATATAATATATATATATAAATACCATTTATTATATATGGGTTGTACTTTTTCGAGTGTAATTCTTTCCAGTCGAGTAAGTTCACCCTACAATTATATATTTTACCTCTGTAAACAACTAAATTACCAAAATCAAGACAACAAGCAAATAATACTACAGTGAAAAAAACGATAATATCAAGTATATTGCGTCAATCGGACAATAAAAATAATTATTGTGTAGTTTCTGAAACTTACCGCTGTTTTATCCACTCTTCCCTCCTCTTCTAAACGAAACGAACACGTGCAATACACACAATGAGAACAAAGCCATGCGACATCAACACAGAAAGACAGGGAAATAAGGAACACTCAGCTTCTCACTCAAGGTAACATAAAAGAAATAACATAAATTTGAAGTTGAATTCGGGAGTTTGATAAAAAATAGTATCCAGTTGGGGATATAAGCAGGTGTATGACCTCAATTACCTCCTCAGATGATCCCATTTTTAGACACTTTCGTAGCACCTTTGTGTCGGATATCCGCCTTAAAAAAACTCATTTCCGAAGCAACCAGCAAATCTTTCTATAAGAGTAAAAAACCAAGCAAGCAAATGATTCAGATCAACTCTCGGCAAAAACTACAGAACCCACAAAATCATACTAGATAAGAGAGTATCTGCCTGACGAAGAGCATTCAAAATTTTACATAGACCAACACCAAAATAAAACAACAAACCCTTTTTGACCCCCATCAAACCCCCTCTTGCTATGGTTAAAAAAAAACTCCTGCCAGAAAAAAAAAACTATGAAAAGGAAGTGAATCAGATATACAAAAATATACACAAAAAAAAAAACAGCGTTTCCTGAAGAACCCACTAACTACCATGCAAAGTAGAGGGAATAAGAGAAGAGATTACTAATCTATAATTGAATATTGCTAAAGATACAATGAAGGTTTTACAAGGATCTAGGGTCCAATCACCTAATGTTATTAGGAAAGAAATTTCACCAACCTCCTCAAATGTAAACAACACTCTCAATCCAGCACACACTTCGCTAAGAAAAAAAATTACAGTAACTAGATAAAAAAAACTTAAAGTTCCAAGTTTACTGACTACCACCAGATTTGTACAGTTCCAACACCAAAAGGTAGATGGAGAATCAGATAAAGGTTCAGTGCAGCAAGAGTTTGAGAGTAGAGAGAGAGAGACAGGTATATCCTCATGCTCATGCAAAACCCAATATAGTAACATACAAGATATGAGAGGTTTTAAAAACGATTCAATTTATGCTTAAACTGTATTTAGACATTGGATTCTTTATTTACAGACGTAACCGTTTCATTTAGTTACTCAATAAATATTATGGATGGATCAAAAAAAAATATTCTACCAAATAAGTAGAAAATTACCACTACAGAAAAACTGTATCTTATCAGCTAAATTTTGTTTTTCTTTGAGCTTGTGTACCGAATCACCATGTAGTATCTGGTTTTTCTTTAACTTAACAATAATTTTCTTTTTTGAGCAGTGTGTATAGTGTACAACTTCTCTATATAACCATGGTTATATTTATTAATTTTATCCCCAAAATTTATGCCTTAAAACTACAAAAATTGAGACCTTAAAATTACAAAAATGGGTACCTTAAAAACTACAAAAATTGGTAAAGCATAATAAAGAACATAAACCAAAAAAAAACACATTAATAGTCTATAGGGTATAACACCATCACACGCTTCCTTTTTGAATGTTTTTCTTTTAAGTTTAGAGTCACCTAATACATAAGAGGTGGTATCTGTCCACCTCACACTCAATGTTCAACTTATAAAAACAAAGAAATAAAAAAAAAAACACGTATAGCGCAACCCTATTGTTACCAACGGTAAAAACATATACTGGTCAGTTCAAAATGAAAGTTAATCAATCAATGACCACTATAATTAACGTTAATTCGAAAGAACTTGGTTCAATAAACTTATTACAAAAAACAAAATCTATATAATGCTTTATAAACTTCACAAAAACAATGTTGTAAGTTCATACAGGTAAATCATTAACTAATACCTTAGTTCAACTTTTATAAAATATAATTTCGGATTTCTATCCTATGAAAAAGTAGCTTTTTCTGGGGGAAATTGAATCGTTGGGAGAAAAGATTGAAAGTTTCCTTCGTCAAACAAATAAGAGTTCGGGTCCTAAACCCAAAACCTACGTGAGCATAATACACTATTAAGAAACATATCAAACTATCTATGTTCATAATCATGGAGAAAATTATTTTAAAAGATGAAAGTATTTTACCATTACTACCATAAGTTCAAAAAAAAAATAAATGAAATAAAATAGCAAGGATAAAAAACACACACATACCTTAACAACTGTTAAGGTTTGGTTTTTCTAACAATTCAGGAAGAAGATCCCCATGCAAATTCAAGCAGCAATTGATATCTCTTAAATGAAGCAACTTGAGTTAAATAGCATGACACGAAACTTCATAAATCAGGTAGGTTGTAAAAATCAAAGGTGCATAAAATGGTTACACATTCAGTTTGCAACAAGTATCAACTTCAATTCAATAGGGAGAGTAGTAAAGGTTATTGCTGGAAAAAGGAGAACATGGCACATATAAAGCAAACAATAAACAAAACAAACAATCAAAAGAACAAACCCTACAATATATATATATATATATAATTAAAATTATAGGACTTCAATCCAATGTTATAATTTTCGGACCATCTTGTGTATGTGTGCACTGTACTTTTCGCAGTAAATGTTGTATTATATATAATAATATTAATAAAAACATATATATATATTATATATATTGGAGTTTACTCTTCCTGGGGGGCAAGAATTAAAACAACTGCGACACGTGTGGCGCTGATTTGAGATGTCTGCCTTTAAAGTTTGCATTTCCTATCGTTCCCAGTGTGCTACCCTCTGAAGGAAGGGGAATAAAGCACAACAGTTAAAAGGAATTTTTATAAAAATAAACCGTTAAAATCCTTATTTATAGAGATATATATAGATATATATATATATATATATATTATATATATATATATATATATATATATATATATATATATATAACTATGTAATATAATTATTTGTATATTACATATTTAAATATTCTCGATCAGGTTGAAAAGACTGACACTTCGTTATTGTAGTAAAAATTAAAGCTACGTTCAATTTTTGTTCATTCCCTTTACATTGCTCAGAAAACTTTATTTTACATTAAAAATTCCTTATTATGAAAAATTTCTTAACATTTTGAAATAATTATTTTTTTAGTTTGCCATTTTTTATTTAAGAAAGGGAAATTAAAAGTTCTCGCATGGTGGTGTTCTTGGACGAAAAGGTTCTCATTTGCTTGGCCAATCTACAGTATGCTCTCTGCGGTAGTTGGTATGTGAATGCACTTGAAAAAACAGGTTCGGACTTCTTCATTCAGAAGAAGAAGACATTTTATTTTTATTGTTGCGCCTTTGCATAGATACGCAGCTGCATTTCACTCGGAAAAGCATTAATGAGTTAGTAGTATAGTCTTTGGATATATATATATATATATATATATATTATATAATATATATTATATTATATATTTATTAATATATATATATATAATATATATATATATACTTTTATATATAAAATCTATGCGATATCCTAGAGAGCTATTTTAACTATGCATAAAATTTATATGATAATTTATAGCTATCTTTTATATATAAAATCTAGATATATATATATTATATATATATATATATATTATATATAATATATATTATATATATAATATATATCATATCTATTATATATATATATATTATATATATATATATTATTATATATATATATATATATATATATATATATATATTATATATATATATATTATATAATATATATATATATATGCTGGATGAAAAAGGAATGAAAGATGTAGAGATTTTTTACGAAAGTTGTGAATGGTAGGAAGGTGGCTAGAGCAATTAAATCCTTGGTGGATGTAAAGGGACTATAGAAGGTGTAGGAAACAGGCGTCTATCACCTTCTATGTGGAGAAGCTGCTTTATAAAGTTACAACTCTATATTTATATTTATAAGTTTTTATTTTACTTTATATGTTACTGTTAATTTGTTCAAAAATATATCAGGGATAATAACATAATATTCCTTTTAATTCACACGAGGAGAAATAACAAGGTTAATTATAACTATTAGTAATATAATAAGTATTGAATAATAAAAATTAATATATTATTATAAATATTCAGTAGGCTGGGTACATTGATGTTTTATGATTACATGTAAATAATACAATTAGTAAATTGTATAATTTAATAAATGAAGATATTATAAGGATTAGACAAATACGGTATATATAAATAGGCATAAACATAACTTCACTCCTCAGTGTGAAGTTATGTTAGATGGTGAGCAGCTGGAACAAATGTGTCTGAGTTTAAAATATTTAGGGTATATGTTGGATGGAAGGGAACGGGACGGAATGCAGAGTTGCCTAAGTTAGGGAAAGTTATGTGGCCAATGGCTTAAGGAAAGGTGGCGGTGCAATTAAATCGTTGGTTGAATGTAAAGGGACTAAGGCTTGAGTGCTGCTAGGGTCTTACATGAGGGTATTGTTGTTACCTGTGTTATTGTATGTAGTGAGACTATGGTCTGTGATAAGAAGTATTATAGATTTAAAGTTCAATTTGTTCAGATAGACAATCTTAGGGGTGTGCTAGGTGTAAGAAGAATTGATATAAAATGAGGACCATGAAACGTATTAGAAGTGGGTGTTCCGTGTGAAGAAAGGGCTCGCCGTAAATGGAGAGAATAAATGAAAGTATGTTGATCATGGTTTGGTCATATGGAAAGGATGAATTGATAGTCGGTTGGTTTAAGCGGATTGTATAGTGCCCTGCGGAGTTTGTTGTGAAACCGACCGGCTGGAGACGACGAAGAAAAAGTGGATTGATTGAGCCAGTAAATATATGTCTGAAGGAGAGAAATGTTGAGTTTGCGTAGATTGGCGAGCAATAAAAGGTTGTAAACTAAAACAAAAGTTGAAATGGCGGGGGCATTGTATGGGTATGGTGTGGCCCACCTGGGCCAAGGATTCCAACCCTTACATTGACGATCTGACCCATAGTGGAGGGTTCCCATCGCATACCCTGTCCCATGAAGCTTTATGGTGGATATTCAGACTGCGACGAGTTTCTTAACTAAATAATAGGAAATACTGAGGGGCGGTAAGGCTGCGGCTTTCTTTTCGACTGATTCATGTTCTTCTACTGGCTCTTCTAATGTTCTTCTTTTCCGGATGCTCTCGGTTTTACGCACCTTAATCCCTTCTTGGGTGAAAATAGTAAGGAAGATATAAGAAAAAGAAAGATATAAATAGGCATTTTAACAAGTTGCAATCTCGCAACACTTAAGAAACTTTTTCAAGGCCATAAGGAGGAAATCCACCAAAAGGGATCACCCGAATAGAAGATCTTCAAGAGGGCCAGATAAAATCAACGGGGCGATATATAGGATATCGTTTCATTAATCCAAGGCAAGATCCATACGGATGAGACTTAAGGATTGCCGAAGATACTAATATTAGTAGTCTTCTGAATACCAAATTTCAAATGAGTTCTTATAATTAAATAATTTGACAATTAAGATTTGAGATTTAAATTAATTATTAAGGCGTTTTCGTTTTCGTCATATATGCTTATTAACGGTATATAAAAAAAATAACTTAAATATGTATTTGAATTAAGCCACTTGTCTGTAAAAGAGTAACATAAGAAAATTATTAACAGGAACAATAAATAGTTTTGTTAAGAAAAGAAATTAACTAAAAGAACTACTAGAATAGTTATGAAAGTCTACAAGAGAACTACCTGCAAGAAGTATAGTAGAAGAACTGCCGAACAAGTCGTCTCAAAGGAGAGCACGTAACTATGTTGTTACGACTCACAACAACGAACACAATAGGAAATGACAAACCCCTAGGAGGCTCCTAAGGATCCTTATACAACCTCATTAAACACAAGATATAAAAAAAAGCTAAATATTATGCATCCTTAGGTACTTGACCGTCAACAAAACCAAAAAAAAAGCGACCTCAAGAAGACAAGCCGTACGGGGCAAGACTATAGGCAGTAATCCCCCTATGATAAAAGAAAATAGATGGCAGGGTCAGAGAGAATGAAGATCACAAAGGGAATATCTTTTAAGGTGTCCTTTATGGGCCCTCCATATTTCGAAAAAGGTGCAAGGTTGAGACATAGGAGAAAAACAAGAACAAACTAAGAAAAAAAAAGGGAAGAGTATTATCACGGAAGCAAAGCAGAAAAAATCCAAAAATCGATAAGGCAGACCATCTAAATAAGAGTTATAGAAAGGCGAAACCAAAACGTGAAGGACATCGGAGAGATTTAGTAGAATATGTAAAGGGAGGAACGATGGAAAAAAGGTTAAGGACGTCAGGAAGACATGAATAACTTGATAAGCCGCTAACGAAGGAGAAGAAGAAACCGGAACAGTAGAATTCAGGAACGCGGGGAAAGTATTGCGACACAGGGAAGAAAAAACACTGATAAGGAGGAAACAAGATCATGTCATATCTGACAGTGTCTGTAAATCCAAAAAGGGCAGGTTCAGTCTGTCCGATAGAATTATGATTTCCCTTCTCGAACCTTGACGTTATTGAACTGAAAGAACTTTGGAGTGGGTTGTGTACTTCGCAGTGTACCGGAAAGGGGACCTCGGTACTTGAGTGAGAAAGACCTTTTATGACAGTCAATACGAACGAAAACATGAGAACACAAGAAGTAAGGTCAGAAGGAATGTAAGAATGGATTGTTGTTGGACGAGTCAAAGTAGGTTTCCATGAGGAAGCACATTTCTTTAGACGAGAAACGTAGGAATTAGGATCGTCAGGAAGAGGATTATTGTTGTCAAATGAAAATCTCACAGCGAAAACGAAGGGTAGTTCGTGAAATCACTTTTATCTACAGAAGTGATATTTTGTTGAGATCTGATAACTTAGGGAGGATCGAATATTCTTATTAGGGAAAACTAAATAATTGGCAATGCTTACATCCAATTCTCAGAATGTTCCGAGTGAAACAACAAGCAAGGAAGGATGCTTTTTAAGGACTGAAAATGATGAAGAACCTAAGTGGAACAATCATAGGATTGTAAAAATCATTTCCAAATTTTGGAAAAAATGATAGAGAAATACAAAGTTTTATATTGTGAAATTAAATTATTAAATTGATAAATTTCCCAATACGAAGCATTTCAATGATTCACCTGTTGTAGAAAAGCGCTGCAATGAGTGGGGTGATTGAAGTTTCTTGAAAGATCGAATATTAATGAATTAATGAATTATTTTTATTTTAATACGCCTCTGAGAATATTAGCCCCGTTGAGTCTAAAAGATCAATATTTTTTTTTTAGATTAGTAATTAATTCTAGGTATTATCTAAATTTGCCTTAAACTCAATTATTAATATACAAAAATATGCTCACAATATGATTATATTGTATAATCAAATGATAGTTACTAGTTTTCATATATTGCTTTTTTACGTTCGAAATCAGTAAGTAATGATAAGTTTTGTCTCCGTAGACGCAGAATTTACTGAGTTACTTAACAAAACTTATTATAACCTAAATTAAATGGGTCATAAAACAATTATCATAACATAATTACAATATATTTATATAAAAGCATGACTTTCTTTGTTTTTCATATTTTATTGTTTCATTAGTTTGGTAGAATTGACATATTTATTAAGTTTTGGTTTAAAGTAGACACCAGATTTACTGTGGAATATACTTAATACAAAAGTTGTTATTAACCTAAACTTATGGGTCCCCTAAGCCCAAATTTAAACAATAAAAAATAATCCTGGCTAGAGTGAATATATGTTATATATGGAGAGAGATTTGACAACGCTTTTTTAGTTCTTACATGCGGGATGAACGCCGATATTAAAAAAAATTATCGGAAAAAATATCATTATTTCGTCAGACTACGTCAAAATCTCAATTATTTAACCTATTTTGTTAATATACAGCTCGCTCTATTTTATACATGAGGAATATAACAAAGCCCGCGGATTGATCGTAGTTTAAGCTTACACAGCAAAAAATTACTACATATCGGTATTATGTAAATATTTAAAGTAAAATAAAAGGTCACAAGCCGCCTTTTTAAACTATTTAAACATCAAAAGTTCCACCATGAATTATGTATTACACCAAAGTTCTCTTCTGAATATAAAAAAATAATACACTCAAGTATTCCTTGTTAAACTAAAATTTTCACCCAGAAAACATCTTGTCATAATAAAAAATGGCATATAATGGTTTATCCTTCTTCCAAGATGGCGTCACTCCCTTTCCTTATTATAAAAGTAAACATTTTGACAGTTTAGTAGATTTAATCAAACTAAACCATTTTACTCTTCTCTCTCTTCTTCTTCCTCTCCTGTCCTCTTTCCTTCAACATATAACCTCATGTTTTGTAATCTCTCCTCCTTTCATTTTATAACAAATTCTGCTCCATCTGTTGCCTTTTGTTTGCTTATCCTATTGTTATTTTAATATTTATTTCTTTCATTTTTATAAAACAGTACAGTATAAGTAACACCACGGATGGTTTTTCTCCCCTTTTATTTTTTTTCCCACTTACTCCAATTATTTTACTCGTCACTCTCCGTAAAGTTTGGAATATAATAGCTTTCCTTTTTGGTGTATTAGTCTTCCCATTAATTTTTTATTTCCTATCGGAACAATTCCCTCCCCCTGAATTTCTTTTTCAATTGTTTATTCAATCCATAACAAGTCTCAACTCCTTCAACTTAATGCTAACTGTTTCATGCTTTTTATTGTTGATCTCGCACATCTTCATTTGGAACTCCCGATTTTCAAACAACCTATCAGACACGTTGGATCTTTACTTTCAATCTAACCACAACTAATTTTATAACCAATTTGTGACTTCTCTTTGTCAACATTTCCCAATGAAGCGTATGTGTACACTTCAAACCTAATTTTTCCTTCTCTTAACCTGCCTCCATTATTTTATC
Source organism: Trachelipus rathkii (assembly GCA_015478945.1). Classification (NCBI taxonomy): domain Eukaryota; kingdom Metazoa; phylum Arthropoda; class Malacostraca; order Isopoda; family Trachelipodidae; genus Trachelipus; species Trachelipus rathkii. Next base: position 28,924 of record JABUQX010018002.1, read on the forward strand.
TGTAACCCTATCTTATTTTTCCTGATTACTCTACTCAACTTTCTTTCACTATCCTTCCCAAAAGCTATCTTATTAGCCTTTGTTCAAGTCACTCGCACTATAAGCAATGTCCGGTTCTACTATGTTGACTCACCCAATTAAGTTCTCCCTACTTATGATCTGTATCTTGTCATTTCTTCTTTATTTAATTTCTTTCTATCGAATCATCTTTTGCATCTGTTTTATATATTTTCTTGAAGGCCATCCATAAACATCTTTCTTCTCGTTCCACTCCAATGTGTTTTAAATAATCCTATGCTCTTCTGTACCTATTTTAATTATTTACTTAATTAATCCCTTATGACTTCTTTGAATGTCATTTCCTCCATAGAATTTCATAGCATGTGGGTACACATTACTCTTATTAGTTCATTATTTCTCTTCCAAAACTGGCGTATAATTTAATAGAATTAAATGAAGGCATTAAATCCTCCCATAACAAAACATCAATTTTCAATTCGCATGACGTATAGATTTAAAATAATATAACCAAAAACTATATGAGGGCAATAGCCTATGAGTTATTACTCAGCAGATATATGATGGATGAGAAAAAACCAGAGAGAAGCTTTAAAAAGACATACGCAATATGAAAACGTATTCTATATGAAGAACGTGGAAAAATAGGCACATAGATGAAAAATAAGAAACGACCATTGTTAAACATGTAAATAAAACTCAGCGGACGCGAGAGTTTCCAGTGTTTCTCGAATTCCCGCTGATGTCAGTAGAGTAAAATCTCCTTTGACTACGTATTAAGTCTTCAATTCCATTAAACTGCCCTTCTTTTAAAGTTTTTCCATTTTTGTTCTGTTGTTGATCTCTTTTCGGAGTAGCTTAAGTGTTTGAACTTGTCACATAAGTAAAACTACCTCGTAAATATGCGTCTATATTATCCTTGTTTTTATCATTCTCCAACCATATCTTTTATTGCATATTCCTTATACAAATTTAAAGTCATGTTGCAGTAGCACATGTGGGTGCATTTGTAGTGTATTTCTCCATCTTTTTCTTCGGAACCTCGCACTACTAACCCCGAGGCGAAGAGTCATCCTTCTTTTCATTTTTTCTTTGTCGACTATCCATCTGGTGGGTTAATGCTTTGACTTCTTCTTCCTATTTCCACGGTCCTTATACACCTTTCATTTTCAATCTAGCTTTTCAACTCCTTTTACTTTTGTTTCTAATAAACCTTTTTTGTGTTCGGAAAGTTAAGCTATGATACAATACTCCTCTTCAATTCAGGATATACTTGTAATGTTTTGTCCATTCCTTAAATCAATCCGCTGTATCTTATCTTCTACTACTCCTACTAGGACCAATTAGAATAATGTTTCTCTTCCCTTTTCATCTTCCTCTCCCTTCTTAGTTGATTTATGTCTTTATCCAAAATCCTTGAGATCGTGTCTATTTTTGTTTGCTCGAGGTACCTCTTCACCTCCCTTTCAAAAATTGTATTTCATTAGTAATTGATTTTCTTCTCTTTCTAATTCCTTTTTACTTCTACATATAATTCGATTAAAAAATTCTTTCCTCCATTTTGGAAAAGTACTGTATCTGCTGAATATTATGCACCAATAGATTTCTTCTCACTCTTCCACTTCTCCACTCTAATCTCTTTCTATTTCATCTCTATCCTCTTTTGTATTTCTATTTACCTCTCAAAGAGGAGCCATCCATGTCTTCACATCATTACAAGTTTTGCCGTCAATTCAACATGATCTCTGCATGGACCTCTCTTCTTATTTCCATTCTCCCTTATAATAACTTCCTTTCCAATACTGCATTCCTCCAAACTTATGCATATTTACAATTTTTATTAAGGCCTTTTTCTCAATTTTTTCTCTGGCTTTCTTTTGTTTGTGAATCTATCTAGCCTTATGCATGGCTATCAAAAATTTTCAAATTTACCCCAAATTTTTTTTTTTTTTTATCCCCCTTTTTCTTTCGTTTTCCTACTTTCTCAGCTATGATGGTACTAGTTCCATTGTTATCACCTGTTAGGAATAATATTATATATCTCCCTGTCAATAATATTTTGGCTTGAAGGAAGAAAACAAAATTCATCATTAAACTACTTTTGGCAGCTAATGACCAATTTTCTCCTACTTCGTTTTCATTGATTTCCTCTTATTTTAGTTTTCTCAGACATCTTTGTCATTTCTGTCCCGCTTTGATCTGGAAATCTTGGGGCTTTCAGCTGGTCTATTACTCAACAGCTCTTATTGTTTAAAACCTCTCAGCCAAAACTTTACCTCCTCGAAGTAATATTTTGAAATATGGGAGGGATATTTTTTTTGGGAATAGCTTCCCCGGAGCTCCCAGAATTCTTATCGATTTTTCCAAGTCTGTCTTTACTTATTAATCATCGCTTTTATTTTAAATTTATTATACCCATTCACCTTGACTAAGATAAAAAGGTTAAGTATATATATGATTTTAACTTTTGTAATAATAGAATATTTTCTTTTTCAACCTGCATCCTAATTTCTAAGTCTGAGCGATCCGACTGAGCATTCACCATTTCATATGCATTTGGAACATCTGTTGCCACTCCGAGAACCCACCAACGTTTTGGTGGATTTCTATCTTAGTACCTAATACAGATCTTCCACAACCTCGCAATCTCTCTTAATTTCTTTCTCCACTTCTCTCATCCCTTCACTCGACATAGATTTTCATACTTTCTCTCTCATACTTCCATCCTAATTCCAGATGATCAATGTCCAAAATTGAGTTAAGATCGTAATTTCCGATTGGTGTTTCTCTTCCTTCCTTCCTTCAATTAGAGTAAGCTGGATATCATTATCCAGTTTTTTCTCAAAACCTACCAAATCCTAAAAACTATTTTCCTTTTATTATTGATCTACTTTTGATTGAGTTTAATCTTTAATATATTTTTGTTGTTCGCGACTTATCTTATATTTTATTTCAGGTAGATCTTGAAAACACTCACAAATAAATACTTTATATTTCTCATATCAAACGATTGGGCATTCTTCTCTATTCATTTTCCATGGTAATTTCCGGATTACCCCTATCAACCAAATGGTACATCCCTAGCCTAATTAATTTTACTTTTCAGTTTTAATTAAAAACTTTGGATTTCCTATTTAGCAGATGGTCGTATATTAATAATTATAATACTATTTTAATTGGTTTCATAAAATTTTACTTCATTTACCTCCGTTTCGCTCTCTCTCATTTCTCCTTTTCTGAGTTGTACCAGTTATTTCCATCTCCTTTAATACTACTTCTATGGGCACCACTTTATAACATTCTATATCATTATCCGGAACTTAAGTGGCATCTCTCCCCACAAAAAGTCTATAATATATATAATTACAATCTGAGATTCAATAGTAGAATTCCTTCTATGGTCAATTAATTCCATTACTAATCAATCTAATATTTCCTCTTTTACATTTACTACCGAATTATAGTATTGCTATTCCTATTTACATTAATACAATTATTCTACTTATCTTTTTTGATTTTCCACATATCTCTAATAATACTGTAAGTTTCTTCCTTAATGTTATCCTATTTCTTACGCTCGAGTTTTTTATTGCGCCTAATGGTGTGTATCGTACATGCATACCTTAGTATAACACGCAGTACTGCTATATTAACACAACCAATCAAAGTAACTTTACATCATACCAAACCTCTAGTTAATGAGTTTTTTCTTCTTGAATATTATTTCTTAAACTTCCAGGAGTGGTCTATTCTTACCATTCCCCTTCTGTATTTTACAAACATCTCCTTTTTCTCATATCAAAGATGTTTATACTTGCCTTTAAGGAGAAAATAATGTACGCTAAGCAACATACGTTTTAATATAGTTTGACGAAAGAAATTGCACCTACTTTTCACAACCAATTGGCTATAAAACCTATTTGATTTCCTGTTTCTTCATCTATTGCCCTTTCTTTCTTCAATTAGTTAGATTATAATAAATGAACATATTTTACACGTTATTCATTTCTATTTGTTTCAAATGCAAATACATCTCAATATTGCTCTTCTTTCTCCCATGGTCTCCAGACCTCGATTTTGGCATTCTTATACATTCTTCCAAACTATTCAAGTATCGATAATGTGTACCGGTCAATATCTTTTTGCAATATTATAAAATTCTTCTTTCATCTCTATCGTTGAAAATTATCTGAATATAATAATTTTGTGATCAGTGACTTTTTGTGCTGTTGTAGAAATTTGAATTATTTCTTTTTTACTTAATTTTCACTCAATTTTATTATCAACTTCCTTTGCTCTGTTCTTTCATGAGATCTAATTTTTTTTATTTTTTAATTGCTTCAAAAGCTTTCTCTTTTTTTTCAATAATTTATAATTTAATTTTTAATCCTTATGGCCATCTCACATATAAAATGCCTAATATTTTTCATATACCATGTTTTACTTTTTGGCGGAAAATTCACTCTTAATACTCTTTACTTCCTTATCTCCTATTAATAAATCTTTTTAGGGCATCTATCGTTTTCTTAATAAAAGTAGTTATAGTAATCATACTTATTCTACCTCATCCTTCGCTATTCTTATGTCTTAGAGTCAGGCATCTTCACTTTGTTTGTAATTCTTCTACTATATAATATATATATATATACGTAGTTACATAACTACTCTTGCTACCACTTAATTTGATTATAAAAATTCTAAATCTCTTAGATTACTGAATAAGCTAATTATTAATAAAATAATGATCTATCCCGCTTGAATAAGAATATATTTGAATTGTAAATAAATTTTTTTTTGGTGATCTTTAGAATTAGAAAATCTCGCTCATGAAGTTTTTTTTTGCAATCTCTCAATTTTGTTATGTGCTAATTCTTGTTTCGCTTTAGGCTCCGGTTGTGGAAGCCTTATCATCACTGTCGTTTCTTCACCAGAAAACTAAAGCTATCCTCCGGGGATCTATCTCAGCAACAGTCGGAAAGACAATATTGAAGTTTTTTTTTTTAATCAAAACTAGGTGCTAATTAAGCGGCATTCTGAATTGGACGTTTTTTTGGGGGGATTACAGTGATCCTCCAGGGATGTTAAATTAACATCTAACCCCATAAACTAAACAAGTTTGGAAGACATAAAGAAGCCAACGACCATACTCGGGAACAAGGTATAGGAATTTATTGTCATATACCCTTTTATTAAATAATCATCCCTCGGAAGTGTGGGAGTTTGTTCAACCAAACCCAAAAATTTTAGGAATACCAAATTTTTTTAAAAAGTTACCAGAATTATTATTATTATTATTATTATTACTCATAGAGTCTCAAATTGTTATTTCTAGTATTATTGTTATTGAAGTATTTTTTTGTTTTTATATTATCAATTATATTATTTATCATTCTTTTTCAGTTCTATTTTATGCACTTTTCATTTATTTTTTTTATATATCTTTTTGTAAATACTTGTAAATCTAAAAATAACCTTAATCAATATTCATTAAATAATATTTAATAAGTCGGTTATCTTCATCCCATCATTTTGAAGTTCTCTTCCTATAGGAATTAATAACTAATATTTATAATTATATTTCTGAGTTGAAGGCACATAGAAGTCTGTATTGGAGGATTGGATTAATGGATTGGTGTTTTCTTGTATTTTTCTGGTGAATACTTTTGGGAATTTTGTGGCATTGTTGGATTGGAAGGTCTGGTTAAAAATTTAAATACAGAAGTTTTTAAAGTAATGTGTCTATTATAATATCATAATTTATTTTAATAGAATGTGTGTTACACCTTATTATAGTACATGTGATTTAAATTGGGTAAAAGGTCTTTAAGAAGTTGTAAAACGTTTGATGGATAAATGGTTTTACGGAAAGTATAAGTTAATAATGTAATCTCATTAGAACATAAAAGTATAATCATTAATCAAGATTGATTAAAAGCAGAAAGATGGACCAAGAGTAATAATCTAATTAAGAAACTTTATATAAACTTTATTCATATATACATAAATTCTCAACAATGTACAAGATTTTAAGCATTTATTTCACTTATATAAGTAAAACGCAGATCATGAGTATATCTTTCCACCATTCATAACTGTTAAATCAACTAAATCAGGCTCCGCTTCCGATGATATCTTATCACAAAAAGAAAAGTGGCGGTGGAGACAGACCTGTACCGGTTATACTATAATTGAGCAGTCCGCGCGGCAAAACTGACAGTGCTACTTAGGTTTCTTTCACTGCTAACCGCTCTGTTTGGCCAGCATGACGTCCGGTGTCCCGTGAATGTGTCACCCTTTACCGACGCGTGTTGGTCCGTCCGCGCACACCTCTTATCTGGTATCCGCTAGTGTCGCCCGACCGTCGGCTAAGTCCTGGGTAGACTGTAGCCGCTGGACTCTCTAGGCGAGGACGGGACTCTAGACGAGCGGCTACATAGACAGAGCGGAACGTAGTTGGCCACCTAGCGGACTACATTGAGCTTCGCGAGGTAATATGTAGCTTCAATACACTATACTCTTAGATATATTATATTAATTATATATATATATCATCAATATTAATTAATTTAATTATTATAATTTAATATTAATAATATATATCGATTATTAATTAATATATTATACAATATAATATATTTAATATATATATATATTGATATATATTATAATAATATTAATTATATATTAATTAAATATTATATATATATATTATATATATATTAAATATATTAATTAATATATATATATATATATTAATTAATATGATTAATTAAATTATAATTATATATTATAATTATTAAATATCATTTAATAATTAATATTAGGCTAGATTATAGTAGTAGTACGCCTAGAATAATATTCCAGAGGAGATTAGCGGCCGTCTAAGTAAATTATCCGGCAGACATAATAAGACGAGTAGATATTACGTTCGGCGGAATACGCGAATACTTTCTAGGAAAAGTTTCGCGCCGACGATGACGATACGAAATTACACTTCGCTCGTATTCGCCGAATAATCACCGCCTATACAGCTTGCTGATATTTGTTCAACGCGGAGTGTCGTGGTCATCCCCAGAATAGTTCCTTATTAGGGAATCAAACGATTTCGGAAACGAAGAACATTACACTTCATCGGTCCATTTTTAGCGGAAATAAAAGCAACGACAGATATAACTAGAATTGCTTAAGATGTTCATATCTCAAATAGAGAGAACGTTGGGAAAATCTTTATGTTTACTGTAGGGTAATTAGGATCTATATGATGTATTCTAGCGAGAGGATTACGCTATTATGATTTATACTTTTCAGCGCTATCAGATAGTGTTCTGGAGATTTCTTGATCTGTATATATCATAGTGACATCTGCGCCATATTGTTGTTTGTACGTTCAGTGTGGCGTCAACATCCTGCTTTATCATCAGTCACGGCAAGAGTAGTGGTTCTGCCGTTCACATACGGTTGTCCAGCCATAGACGGGTGCACAACGAGGTCTGATCGGCTTACGTGCCATGAGAGTATCGCGAAGGTAGTGATGGTACCTGAAAATCAACTACGGGAACATGGTAGAGAGGAGTATGTGTGCAGAAAAGAACGTCGATAGAACAATAGTTCTGTGGTGACAAGAAGTGAGCTAGGCGATATAATCTTTGGTAACTAGCGTCGTGGTAACTGCCGTCTAAAATGAGTATTAGACGAGTCCGACCTTTTGCCTCAGTCAGTCAACACAAGCTAGGGTGTTTACACAAAACTAATTCTTACTGCCCTCTAGCGTTCTAGCCAACGTTGTGCTATGCAGGTGGTTTGCAACACAAACATACACGAGGCGGCCTGCTCAAAGGACTCCTGATGTGTATATGCGGCGAACAAAAACGCAGACATGGCCACGCGGCAAAGGAACGATTGCAAACCTCACTTGGACCAAAGGGAACGGCACAGGTATGGCACAGGGCCACCCAACGATATGCGAGTCAACGACTGGACGATTGACCAACCGTCCAGGTTGGTAACACGGAAGAACGATATCAGTACATACAGCATATGCTACTACCACTTTGCTCAAACTCAGACAAGGCATTAAAAAATACCCTTATGTTTCATGTCTGATCTGGCAACCAATTCCTACTATCATCGATTCGAAGGACCCTAAGGAACCTTCAGTGTTTATGCGGATGAAACCAATTGAAGTTGTGTCGTTTGAAGTCCGCGTATACCCTGGATCCATAGTCTCAACGTTCCGATGGTGAATGTGGTCTCTTGAGTGACGAGACAGAAGAGAGAGAGCTCGAGTGGAATAATGTCTGTTGATCTTGGCCACACAAAATACGGACACTCCTCCGTGATCGTTGCCTTGCACAAAACTGATCTGTGTTAGAGCAAGAGCGCTGGATTTCTTTTTCAGCGTTTTCAATATCTTGAGGTAGCAGAACAACGAAAAATAAGTCTGTGGATATTCTGGGGAACACGGAAAGCCGATGGAATCCTGACTAACGAGCCCATCTCGAGAGAGGTATACCGGATCGAGACAATGCCTAGACCGCTGAATGGTTTGCTTTGCAACTATCACAATGACTCTGCTCGTTACGAGACCACAGTGAGAGCTGTGGATTTTTTTTCGTCTGTAAGGCAACAGAACATTTTCAATGATGGGGGAATCAGGAAAGCCTAGGAAGAACAGTTCGACTACACCATTGTACCTCGCGAACTACTCATAGCTGTAGATCTCCCACCAGTTTACAATTTAAACATCTTTCCGCGGATAACCTAGGCCGTTTTAGTGATTAACAGGGTGAACCGCTTCATCAAGATCTAAAGTTCATGGGAAGGACGTTACAGGACAAAGTGGGGACTCTTGGATGTACATTATACTACTTAAGGTTGTCACTTATCTCCCGTAAAGAAAATTTCCGGATAACCTAGGGATGTTTTAGTGATGACCACAGGGTCATATTCGCTTGGCAGTCATAGATCTAGAGAAGATTACTATTGAAGGGTTGGCAGTCGTACCCTCACCTGCACGTTATAGGACAAGTGGGTCGATATCTTCAACAGTAATGGTAGGAAGGAACCGGTGATACCTTATCCTGATCTTCCTGATGATAAGCGCTTTAGATGAGGTGGATAACTTTCTTCCTACGAACACGCTCTATGCACAACAGTAAGACCATCGTCCTACGAGGAAAGTTAACTTGACTCCCCTATATACTAATGTACTACAATGTTTCATATTGTCTTATGTTCAACTTCCTATACTTCCTACTCCATTTTCCTCATTTTCTACATAGTTTTGATCATCTTATTACTTTGTTGTGTCCTACTCCATATGATATTATACCTTATCCAAGTTTATTACACTAAGTTGTGTTAATCATGATATATCATGTTTTTAAGCGACCTTTAAGTACATATTTTCCCTACTCTCACATTCAGATTCATAACTGCCCATACTACTTTATGTATCTATATGAACTTTAATCATTGTATTAGCGTAATTGTGATTAGTTATTTTCTATTATTTTCTTATCATATTTATTTGCTTAGGTTTCTAGGCTACTATCATATAGCCTAAAATTAATTACTTAATTATTTATTAAGTATATTATATATGATTAATTTTAATATTTACTATTATGTTAATATATTATATTATTAATTATATGATATTAGTAAGTGGATTTCCAGTATTGATATCATATTATTATTTATTATTATTTAACTTCCTATTTTCTTGCTGTTTTTTATTATTTTAAATTATATATCTTATATTTTAATATTATATATTATAGTATATTTTTTTTCTTTTTAATTTCATATATGTAGTGTATTGGTACTTTATAGGCACAGCCGTCTTTAATTAATATATATATTTTAGTTTTGATTATTTTATTATTTTATTATAAATTATATTTAAGTAGTTAATTAATTATTATATAATTATTTTCGAACTTAGTATTGCGTTGCAATGTATGTGAAGGATATAATATATATATAATATTTTTATAGTTATATTTTATATGAGCTTATATTAATTTACTATTATATATATATATATTTAATATAATAATTTAATTTTATATTATTATATTTACAATAAATAGTATATTTTCTTTTATAAATTTAATTAGTTTATTTAATTTTATATCATATATTATATATTAATATAATTAATATATATTATATTAATATATATATAATTAATATTAATTATAATATATATCACTATTAATATATAATTATACTGTATATATATATATATTATATATTTAATTATTAATATGATATATATTATATATATTATATAATATATTAAAATCAATTAATTAAAATACTATATATAAATAATATATAATATTATAATATATTTTATTATATATTAATTAATATATATATAATATAATTAATTATAATATTACTATATATATATAATTATATACTAATATTAATATATAATATATTATTATATATATTAATTATATTATATTATAATTATATATATATATATATTATATATAATATATATATATATATATATATATTATTATATATATATTATTATAAATATATATATTAATTTAATTATTATAATTATATATATATATTACATTAATTAATATATATAATTAATCTTAATAAATTAGATAGTATTTAATTTAATTTAAGTTTAATCAATATATATTAATATTATATATATTATAGATATATAATATTAATATTAAATATAAGATATAATATATATTATATATTAATATATATATATATATATATATATTATCATTAACTATATTATATATATATATTAATATAATTATATATATATCATATATATATATAATAATATTAACTATAATATATAATTAATTAAGTAATATATATATTATATTATTATTATAGTATATATATATTAATTAATTATATTAATATATATATCATAATATTAATATATATATAAATTATATATATTATATATATATATATATTATATATATATATATTATATAATATTATATATATAATATATATATATAATATATATATATAATATTATATATATATATTATATTATTATATTATATCTATATATAATGAAATAGCAATAATTGTGATAGACCTCTTGAAAGAGGTTAAAAAATCAATAAAATTATCTAACAAATCTGTGGTTACTAACCACAATATCTCACAAATTAGCGATGTGAAATGTACAAAAACCTGAGATTACATTTTTGGAATTCAGTCACATTAATAATATCAAATGCAAAACCGTCCAATGAAATTTTCAATATAGTATATATATATTATATATATATAATATATATATATATAGTTATATATATATATATATCATAATATATAATATATATATATTATATATATTAATATATCTCCCAATACTTGTGATAGACCCTCTTGAAAAGGTAAAAACATCAAATTTTACAAATCTGCTGTTAACACAACTATCCTCAAAAATGCGATGTGATGCCAACTCGATTACCATTTTTGCGAACAGCCACATCAATACTCAGAATGCAAAACCCCGTTCCAAGAAAATTTCATGTTTACCAAGTGTTATACAAAGTAATTAAAAACAAAAGTAAATTAACCTATTTCCTACCTATAGCAAACCATTTTCACATATTAAGAATAATTAAATGAAGATTGAAAAGTTTCGTAGTTAAGATATTAAACTAAACTTCCCTTTCGAATGAAGCTCTAAGGTTCAGAAATGACAGACATTGGCAGTTCTCCCATTCTTCAGTGGGATTATACGCTAGTTTCTTGTGGCTTCATAATATTTCCTCCTGTTCAATATTCTTTCCCTTTCGACTGATGACAGTGGAGCTGAAAGGTATTTTATTGCTATTTTTTTTCAAATTCATAAATATTTCCAGTGTTTTTCCACCCATTGTAAGAATATCCAATTCGTCTTCACTGGTCCATAAGTAGGCAAACTTATCTTGTTTATTTCTGATGTAATTACGTATGTGGCCCTTTTAATCTTTTAGTGCTGCAATAATCCATCGGTCAGAAGATGGGCACTTCTTTTTTCACTCTCACTCTGTCTTTTCTGTATTGGTATGGTACAAGTTTTTCAATAATTTTTAAGTTTTCATTTAAAGAAGTGAAAATGGAATCCTTGCAGCTTCACTTTCAGCGCGTCTAAGGCTACGTAAATCATCGCCCGCAGAATTAAGTCTCAGGAACTGAACATTTGTTCATGCCTTTCTTGTCCATGCCTCAACGACCGGCATTATTTTTTCTTATCTGATATTTTCCCTGATTCATATTGAAAAATTAGCTTGAATCGCAAGAATTAGATAAGAACTAGTAGTCTAACACACATAAAAGATTTTATCAAACATATAGAAACTTAGAATAGTCTTTTTTTTTCGTAATGATTTCTTAAGTCTCTTTTTCAAACGTAGTGGTTGAAATTATTCCACTGAAGTTTTTGCTTTTAATTGCCTTATCTAAAAATAGATTTTTTGCTAAGATGGAAGGGATCACTTGGGCGATTGTTACTTCACGTTTAATGCTTGTTTTTAGTGATGTTGTCAAACTGGCTCAAAGTAAATGGAAGTAATTTTGAGCACCTGCAAGTATGAATGTCAAAGCAAACTTTCTGATGCAATCCAGGATAAGAAGATACGGTATTTAAAATTCTAGAAAAAGTGCTAGAAAGAAATAGTATATGAGGAGGTGATCAACAACAATTCTATTAAGCATAATGCAGTGAACGTTTTATGTTTCGAGCTTAAGTAAGTAGTTAGAACCTCTAATTAATTATGTCTGTGTTGACATTCAGCTGCATCTAGCTAGAAGTTTTTAGCAAGACCGAAGGCTGGTCCGCTCTACTGCTGAATGGTCTGAAAATGAGAGGACACTGCATTCTGCAAGATATATATGACATAGTTAAATTTAACTAGGATTCCTTTCAGCATAACCTCTCATTTATTGGAACTCGTGAATGCATGTGCAACCATGTTGATGTGAATACAAACAGCGATAGTATAGACCCGAAGCCACTCTCCTTTCAATTCCTAGCTACCGATGTTTTGGGCTCCAGTTATCCTGTATCCACTAAAGTGAATCTCATTTCTTAGATATTAGGAAAAAGGTGTCATAGCAATTAACAAATGACAACAATTTCATATTGGCTACATAAATTTGGCTTATAATTGATAAGGTTAATGGAAACAAAAGTTCTTATCATTCAATCCCAAAACTTTGAATAACTTCCCTTATGTGTTGACGTAATTTATTGCTTATAAAGCTCAATATTCGGCCGAATAGTTTCGGCAAAAAGCCGAATACCGAATATTCGACCAGTTGCCGAAAGGACGAATACCGAATTCTTAGCCGAATATTCTCTGACACATCCCTAAATCAATAATATATATATATATAGATAATAAATATATATATATATATAAGATTAATTTATAATAATAATATTACGATATATATAATATAAATACTATATATAATATTACTATATTATATATATATATTACATATATTATATATATATATATAATATATATAGTATAAGTAGAGTACGGTACGTATAATTATCAGACTAATGATATACTATTCAATAATATAGTATATATAATATATTTATTTTATATAAGTTTATTATTATATATATAATCTTATCCTTACTGCTCCGAGGTTGACCTCGCTTAGCAACGCAGAGGCCGACACAGAGTATACGAGCATTGCTCTGGGTGGAGCGAGAGAATGTGAGCTATTCTCTATTACTCCAGCTTCGTCCCATTCAGACGTTAATGAGTACATTGGTAGCGTGCTTTGCTACTAATGGGAAAGCTTCCCGGTGTCCGCGATAGTCTTGGCCAGCCAGCGGATTTAGTCGTTAGGCCAGTGTAATCCAAGGAACTTTCTCGATGGATCCCACTGACAGGTCGTGGTTTTCCTAGAAGACCATAACTTTCCTGGGTGAGGACTTTTTTTTTTCCTGATAGGGGTCTTATGATTTATAGGTCAAATGAAATTTTTTTATTCTACTTAGTCCCACAATAAAATATGTTGAAATTTTTCTAGATGTCTTTTTGTAAATGAAGCTATGAGGCTTTATCTTAACAAAATATGAGAATTCTAACTAAAATTCTCTACGTTCTTTATCCTTGTGGATCAATTTCTAAATCATTCAAAAATTGTTTTCGATTTTTGGAGCAATTTTCCTTTGTTTCTCTCTGCTTCAATTTCTAATTTTTCGAGTTTTGGACATGGCAAGTGAAACTCATTCCAATAATATATTTTGTTTGATATAGAAATAAAATTTTACTATTTATTTCTAATTTTTCCATTCACGTTTTGCTATTTAATTAATATTTTTATACTTTTACCTAAATTCTTGAAAAAACATTTGAAAACAAAGTGAAATCGGGAGTTGTGAAGAGGAGATTTTTTAAGTGATCTTTAACACTGTAAAAATATTTAAAAAGAAACAATAAAACTGGAAAATTGATTTAATATTTGTAAAAATATTTAAAAAGAAACATTAAAACTGGAAAATTGATTTAATATTATTTGGAGAAACTCATCTAAAATCTTAAATTTAAATTTTTCGATTGTAATTTTTGAATACTCCAATTCAGGGGGGCGTTTACGTACCTCCCCCCATCTTTATTTTTTTTTTTTTTAAATTTTTGGATATTTATTTATTTTTATTTATTTACTTTAAGTTTTCTTGCTATTTTTTATGATTTTGTTATTAATGCTGTTTACTATTAAATACAATTAATGACCCTTGCAAAATATTTTCCATTCAAAATTCTGGAAATTCTGTATTTTTTTTTAGTAATAAAAAAAATATTCATTGAATTTAATTTTTATTAATGGTGCATTTCTCTGTTACATAATACAGAGTTCTTAGAATTTGCACTTAAGGTTAAAATAACATGAACAAACGTGCGTCTGTGACAGAAACTTGAACAGACTTCGTGTCGACGCGAGTCTGTAACAGAATTTTAAACAGACTTTGTGTTGACGCACGTCTGTGACAGAAATTCAAACAGACTTTGTGTTGACGTGTAAAACGTAAGTGACTTCTTAACAGTTATAATGGATTACTTCAGACACTTTAACAATAGAATTACTTTGATGTTATTTTAAATTATATTTTTTACTGTCATTTTTTTACACTAATATATATATATATATACTATAATATATATATTATAATAATATATATATATATATATTATATATATATATATAATATATTATATATAAATATATATATATATATATATATATATATCATATATATTTTATATATATATATATATATATATATATATATATATATATATATATTATATATATATAATATATATATATATATATATATAATATATATATATATAGTATATATATATATTATCCTATATATATAATATATATTATATAATATCATTTATAAGAACAAGAAAGTTATAACTAAGGTGGATATGTATATACATACATTTTAAAACCATTTAGTTAAAAATTTAAGAAATTAAAACCCCTAAATAGATCGTCAATAGTTTAACAAAAGACGCCTCAAAAGCTAGGAGGGTTAAAAAAACGCATACGTTTCAATGCCACTTCATGACTTCCTTTTCAAGGATTAAGCGGAAGAAAGTGATAAGAGTGTCTTTAGAGGATAGATTTGTGAACGACAACATGGAAAAAAAGAGGAATTATATCAATTAAGTATCAATGCTCTGTCAAACGCAAAAGAAAGAATGTTTTAAGGAGAGTAAGATAATTATTTGTGATACCGTCAAAATAAATTGAAATTTTATATAAATATTAATAATTTAACATTATTATATTACAAAAAATAATTCCATGAGAAGGTTTAGAATTCTTGAATTAGATGTAAATATATGAAGCATTCTAGCAGTTGATCTCGTGTTGCTCAGTAATATGACTTTGATGAGATTGCATCGCCAAGCATCAGATTTGTATTGAATTACGTGGGTTTGAAGGGTTTTAAGGCTTTTACCATAATATAAATATGCGCAAGTATTGCAAGGAACGCTAGACACCTCCACATTT
>JABUQX010018003.1:0-20105 GCA_015478945.1 Trachelipus rathkii
CCAAACCCTGGAGGAACTGAAGATAAACATAACAACGGCGATTAACAACATAAGTGTAAACGTGCTGCACAAGGTGGCCTCGAACATGGTAAAAAGAGTTCGTGCATGCATTACCGAACGTGGCCGCCATTTTCAGCATCTGTTGTAAACCAGCCAAACCAAGTACTAAAATTTTAAGGTAATACGTAATACTTGCATAAATTTCTGTGTCTGTAACTAAATGTCGTAAATTTGTTAAATTACTCCATCTGCCACTTTGTGGCCAGTATTTTATAAAAGGTACAAATGGATGTTTCGCGAGTGGGGTGTATATGTGTTCTCGTCAAAATTGTAGTTGGTAGGTAGATCGTATTTGTGGCGAGTGCGTGGTAGCCTGTGTGTAGTTTGTGTGTGTTGTACATTGTTTTCTGTGAGTTATTGGTTGATTATAATTATAATTAAACTATTAAATAACTTAATTAAATTCATTTTTTATTATTTATATAATAAATTTTAAATATTATTAATAAATATTATACTGTATTTACTTATGAGACGGTATCACGTACTTATATATTATTGAACCATAGATAATCTCAAAATAAACTATATATACTACGTTACCTCTCAAATAATCAGGTCATATAAGAGTAATAAGTATCCTGTTATAATTCTGTGCGGAGTGTCTTACTATCTGGACCCTTGAAATCTCGCACCGTGAATTATTGTTAAGTTTATGTTTCAATAATAACTTAGTAAATAGCCTCCCCACATGTTGTCCTGGGACCTCTTCCCTTCGCGTTTATACCTGTAACCCCTATACCAATGGGTTAGGGCTGGAGCGCCCTCCCCCCAAATTTTATTTTTCGTTAAACCCATTCACTGGATTTCTCTTAATTCTCGTCCAATAAACTTCATTATTGGTCATCTCTCAATTCCAAACTCAAAATAATCTAATATTATCCTTTTCAATGTAATCATTATCATATATCCTTTATTTCTTATCTCATATATTACTATTCTCCTAATTATATATCCTATTACCATCTTATATCATCTACTTATCATATATCGTATATTCACTTTAATCTTCCATACTTCTATCTCTCTCTTTCTTTCCTGAGTTTCACCACTTTTTCTTTGATATATGTTGCTTCAACATTAAACAATTATTCACAGTATGATACCTTATGTTAAATATTCTGTTTCATTAACTATTTTTTTATATATTATATATATTATCTTTTGTAATCTTTTGCACAAAAGTCAAATAAAAGAAGTTTTATGGGTTTGATTAAATTTTAAATACTTTCATACAATTACTTGGGCAACATTAATGTTAATATATTAATTACTTATATACTTCATTTTCTTTTTATTTACTTATTCTTATTTACATTAATATCAGACCCTTCAATAATATCGAGAAATAATGTTTTAATACTGATACAAGAGAAATCCCGGGTTGCAGGTTTAAACTTGTACCTTCTGTTATTTGCATATCGTTTTGTTCATCTCGTTTGATAGTTTTGCAACGAGACTTCCTCTCTAATTCGCCATCACCACGCGTGAGTGAAGGAGATATTTGGTGGCCTGCATCAACTCTTACAGGTAATCTTGACATGGCTTCTTACCCTGGATTTACGTGCCCCGGCCGCACCTCCATCGGTGAAAAACGATCAAGGTTTATGAATGTTAGGTCAGGAAGTTTATAGAATGTAGTCTTAAAGATATATCGACGAAATGCGTGGAAGCGTGTCGCATGATATTCAAGTGTATAGAGAAGTTGCAAGGTGATTGTCGTATGTGATGTTGTTGTGATCAGTGTGTGTCCGTTGGGTTCTGCGTCACGGGTAAAACCGCAGGGCACGGGGTGCCCTTCAACACCTAAGCGAGGTTGATTTAGCATGAGATCAACCACACATGTCTAGAGATATTGCACTTTTCACTTTGTATAAAGTTTATTAGGCGTGCGGTGGCCCGCACCTTTCAACCGGTTTAGGAAGAGGATACACAGATATTCGGACGGCGCGAGGCCTGACCGTGCGCATGTTTGTTCTGGTATATTGGCACACGAATCTCACAGCGAGTTGGAGCTTGAGAGATGTCGGAGTGCCGAGACATTCATTTGTACACGAACTTAGAGAGATAAAGATAGAGGACATACACTAGGTGCGGCTCTGATTGTAGTGTCAAAAGGCATAACTTATTCTTATATATCTAAAAATGTACCGGTATCTAATCATGCCCTTCATATGATGTCTAGTGAGGATTAAAGAGTACCGCGAGGTGTGTCAACCACGGAGGTGAGTAATAGTTCGAATGACGCCAGACTATGCGGGTTCCGAGTACACTACCACTTCCTTCGTCGCATACCTCTTCTTTGCCTCAGAATGCAATCCCCTTCATGGGAGTTTTGCTTATCTCTACAACAATTAGAGGTTTGCACTTTACCATTTGTATAATTCGGTTGCTGGTTGATTTTTGCTATACGTTGTATGATCCCGTAAATCCTGCGTGGCTAATATAAGTTAGAAATCATTCTCTGATAAACTCACTAGAGATGGTTGATAGTCATAATAGTGATCAATGGAGCCTATGCAGCGTTAACGGAAACCACGCTGTTTCACGCAATCTTTTCGTCGATTATACGAAGTACAAGTATCAACGGTCCGTCGGTCCACAGTAACAAGAATCGTCAAGGAGTCCAATGAGGGCAGCGACTTCATAAGCTAATTACGTGATGGTCACTGCAGGTCCTTTTCTGTGCTCCGTGAACAGTATTGAGCACTCTACTCCGTCCTTATAATTTGTATTTCCGAGTCCGAATCAGATTTTCTTCAAGATCATTTATAATGCAGTATCGAGTAGTTTAAATATTTAATGAGGCTTATTTCTTCAAACGAGCTCCCCCTTCATTTTTAGAAGGCATTCATCGTCATGTTTGAGACGAATTGCCACCCAACTGAAAGTAAGGAGTAGCAATTTTTTGTTTATTGGTTTGCTGACTGGAACCATGAAAATCTTCCGTCCTTTAAAAATGGTGATCGTAGGAATTTTTTTGTAGTTAAATGTCCATTTACTTATGCCTTTCTGGACAACTTAGAATCCTTCACTAATGACTTCGCGTGTCACCCTTCTTCTATTTCAGATATATTAGCAAAAAAGGCAATAGTTTTTTGATTCGTTTCATGTCATTTTTGATAAATGCCATAATTTTATGTATAACCAAGCCCTATTCCTTTTGTGTTGTTCTGTAAAGAATAATTTCAAATTGATCGTGGGCCCAAGATTACTAATTAATATTGTGGTGTTCTGTTAGAATAGTCCGTAAAAGACTTTGAACTGATTCCGATTCGCCTACGGTTATGTGGTGAGGTTTCCATTACCAAACCACATTTCTGTGCAAATCACCTTTCAAATCGCCTTTTACTTCGTCTTAATTTTAGTGTCCAGTTTATTATGATAGGTGGAGAAATCTTCGAGGTTTTTTATCTATCTTTTATTCTCTCCTCTCTCTCTTCGGTGAAAGGCTAAAAGTATGAATATTTTCCAACACATTTTTCCACATGACTGTACACTGATTTTTGTTTAATTTTTTTTAAACATTACAATTTTTAAAAATCACACTCGAAAAGTAACAAAAACGCTAAAGGGGAAAATTGGGAAAATAAAAGATTTATATGAAAATTAATATAAGGATATAATATTTATATTAAAAAAAAGATTTGATTAAAAATAATAAATAATAAAAAACAAAAAGTTTAAAGAAAACTAAGTAAAAACGCAGAAATTGAAGGAATATTAGATTATGATTAATGTTCTTATAAGAAAAATCTCCGTCATGGTTGAATTCCAGAAAATTTCAATCAAAATAAGTAGGTCATAAATTATTGCCTCGTCACTAAAAAATTAAATCATATTTTAGTTATTTTAATTTACTAAATTTAAATTCCAAAGAACGTAGTAGATAAAAAGATTAAAAATATTAAATAAGAAATCAAAAGAAAAAATTTCGTAAAATTTCAGAACGTGAAGTTTTACATTTTCAAGATTCGCCTTAGAAGGATTCTTATCATAAAAATATTATTGTAACATTTCCCCTTTAAATATTATAAATGGAAATCGCTCTTTTAATTATTATTTTGTTAAATAATATATAAATCATAAAATTTTTATTAAAAATATTAAAAAATTGTCTTAATCAACTGGATCACGTGCCGAATTCTTAAGAGTCAAAAATTGAGCAAATATACTTGAAAAATTGACGGCAATCTTTATCAGAAATCGAATTCAAAGAAGTTTTAATAATAATTTTTAACTATATAAAATATATTCTTTAAGCATATATATATTATATATATAATATTATATATTATTATATATATATATATTTAATATATATAATATATTTATATATATATATATATATATATATATATATATATATATATAATATATATATATATATATATTACATATATATATCCATAGATTTTTTGTCGTAAAATAATAAAATATATGACTCAAAGTTTAGCAGAGTTTTAAAATTTAGGCAATATTTCACGTCGCGATTTCCGTGCATGATAAATTGTAACTAGTGGTTTGGTAATCTTAGTATCCCAATTGGTGGTGGAGCAAATATTAGAAAACCCCAGGCAGAGGCTTCACCCCTGTCTAAGTAGTAATAAATAGTGTCCAAACCTAAACATTTGCTTCCTGGATCCTTAATTGCATACTTTGTTTTTCTCGACTAGAGGCGAAACGCAATAAGAACCCAAAGTAAAATTTATCGGAATTCATCTTCTCACTGAAACACTTTCGTGTCTTCAACGAAGATCATTCCTACAAATAATAATTATTGTTGGTAGTCATTACCATTAATAATAATTATTATTATTATTATTATTATCATCTTACTCCGGTTCCAAAACCGTTTGAATGAACGAGTCTTTGAAGTTTTATTTTATTATTATTATTATTTATTATTATTATTATTATTATTATTATTATTATTATTATTATTATTATTATTATTATTATTATTATTATTATTATTATTATTATTGCTTTCGTAGTACTAGTTATATAAAGTCTTAGTAGTATAAATTTATTATTATTGGTTTATCATTTTTAAATATTGTTATATTTGTTCATACTTTCGGAATTTGATTGAGTTTTTTTTCATCTTTGTCAACTGTTCGTAAGTCTCTAATATTTTATACTACCTTTATCGATAACGTGCTTACAATATGTTCCGAAATTTCAGAATACAAATCGCATAAAATTTTTATAATTTTAAAAATATCGAAAGCTAGAATTAATCATAAAGATTACAATTATTTAATTATTAATAAAAATAAATTTTACAGACAGTAGAAGACTGGAACTGTAGTGGAAGTTTGAGAGTAGTGATTGCTCTAAGAAAGAAAATGAGTGATAAAAAAAAAATATAAAAACTAAAAGTTATCAGCTAGCAAGGAGTCCTTTTAGCAACGGTTTATGTGAAAGAATGGTAGGCCTTTTAAAGGACTCTATCCGGAAGTTGAGAGAAGAAGAAGGAATCCATCTCGAAATAGGATTGATGTGGTCGGTGGCAGCGAAAAAAAGCGTAGCAGCGAAAAATAGCCTGTCCGATGCAAATGGGTTTGCCCCTAACCATCACACACACGCGATCGAGCAAGCACACAGAAGCCTAATTGACTCAATCTTACTAGATTGAGAAACAAAAGAAGAGTTATGGAACATTGGAAAGGAACGACACACGAACAAAGAAGTCAGACGATCGAGCGACACACTTGATTGTAACTGTTAGAGGTCTTGTTCGTAATAAAAAGCCAGAGAAATACACAATTAAGACCCGAGAGAATCTTTGTAAAAGAGTATATAAATAGGTAGCCAACTCTCACACACGAGATACAAATTATTATGTTGTATGTGAGCACATAATTGCAGTTTATCCTAAGGTATACACGAAAGATGAGGATGATAATAATATATTAATTCAAAGAAAGAACGGTGGGAAAAGACACTCTGAGAGAACTGACGCAAGAAAGAAGCATTTGTCACCGGGCAGAAATTTAATGATCTTTTTATGTAACATGTAAAACGTACAAGTGAGGTTCTTATGTTTCATGATAAGCAAAATAAATAGAAGATAAAATATTCTAAAATGACCTCTTCGTTTCGAAGTCCTAACTAACCCAAGGCTCTGACTATATTCAGATTGAGAGAAGGTCAGAGAATTATTTTTAAAAAAATAAATAATTTAAAATGGAATAATAATTTTCTTAACTCTTATTCGAGATTTTAAACTCACTATGACATTAATACAATGTAGCATTATCAGGTGTGTAATAACCATCAGTTTTTATAAACTTATCATACTATCATGAAAAAGTTATGCGTGTCCCTTAACTGAGCGCAACACATATCTAGACAAGGTAAGTAGTTTCACATGGAAGTGAGAGAGTATTGAGACTCTGTTGCGAAATCATAAAAATCACCGTTGATTAGAAAGACGTATCAATGTGGAGTTGAAGTATTTATTCGGTATAAATACTGATTGGAAAAAGGAGAGATGACACACAGTTATATTCGAGAAAGAGTAACGAGAAAAGAATTTTGTATGTGACTCACCTAGAGTAGAGAGAAAGAAAACTATTTATAAGAACAAAGGCCACACAAGGTATTATATCTGTGGATAAGAGGGAGAGAGTTAATAATGCTGGGACGAAACAGTAGTAATTTGCGAAAATAGTTACTAAATGTTGTACATTACGTGAATAAGCCTACCACTAAAAAAGTAATATACTCTAACTTCTAAACAAATATACAGTAATGACATGTGAATGAGTCAGAATAGAGTCCACAATGGATAGATCTTAAGGAGTTACATCAACATAATAAATGGAGGAGGAGGAAACAACCAGGAAGGAGAAAATATGGGCGGAGAGGAGATAGAAGAATGGGAGGTAACAGAGGGAGTGTACGGTAACTTCAGAAGAAAGAAATGAAAAGCAAAGAGAGGAATTAACTAAGTTGGGCAAGAAAAATACGTTTATGATGTGGTATAGAAAAGGGACACAAAGGCCACTCTCATTGAATGGGTAATGACAAGAGACTGACAGGGCTTCGATATGACATTAGGTATAAAATGGATAGTTTAAAATAATATATGAAATCGACGATTGGTGGTTAATAGAGATAACGAAGAGAAAAGAGGGCTTTTTTGCGACTGGATGAAGCCTGAGTATATATACCAAATCGGGTGTTCTGGTGCATTAATGAAAATTATTGCAATGATCTAACTCTATATCTTGATGAGTTATTATATGGTAATGGAGTTGTAAGGACAATCGATATAAAAAAGACGGGCTTACTCTATCAGGGAAAAGAATAGAAGGAGATGTATGTGGTATTAGAGTTATGACCTCATTTAAGTAAAGACGATAACAAAGATTAGTAATATATATTGAGATAATAACTAAAGAAGCCGTTTACTGGGTTGATAAAGTACGCTGAGTCACAGTAACTGTGTTGAGAGTGTGGTTATACGATCTCTAATAGATATTGTAAGGTATCAGGTAGTATAAATCATGAGAACTTACACGAATTCTTTTTAATCTAGCTGATAGGATAGATGAAATAAGGAAACTCGCAGGTATAATGTATTGTACACAATGTCGCGAATTTATTTGTCTTACGGAGGGTCAAGAAGAGTTTATTGTCGGTCAGTAAAATAATATAAATTAATGAATTAAAACTTATAGATTAAAGTTTGAGGTAGAGGTGAATAGATAGAGGGAGAGTTCCTGATTTAATCGGATGTTGGTGAATGTGAAGGTGGATAAATAGTAGTAAATCTATACTACTACTATTCAACAAACGGTGATAATATTAGTGAGGGAACAGAGATATATCGACAAGATAATAGGTACTTACAAAGGAACATCACTTACGATAGTACTACAAAAAGAGTAAATGAACAGGAGTTAATTAGATCCTTAATTGAAATAGACTGGGTACAATAGCCAACACAACTCGATTCATACCAGATTTTGGCCTACCCAGTGAGTCATATGAGCAGATACTGCAAAAGTGGAACTATCCGAGATAATATGAGGACTCATAGAGTCACATTATGATAAAAGTATAAATAATTATGAAATTGGGATAAGATTATACGGATATATCAAGTAAAATCTATTAAAGAGATTAAAGACTCTTCGTGGGTCATGAAGC
Organism: Trachelipus rathkii; assembly: GCA_015478945.1. Lineage (NCBI taxonomy): Eukaryota > Metazoa > Arthropoda > Malacostraca > Isopoda > Trachelipodidae > Trachelipus > Trachelipus rathkii. The sequence continues at coordinate 8,224 of JABUQX010018003.1, forward strand.
TGTGAGACGACGTACCTAGAGAAGTACACATCATGTGATCGCAGAAGAAAGATGACCTGCGCGAGGGAGTCCCAATCGAATCGTGCATACTGACGTTAGGTGAACGCACACTGGAGGTATTGATGATGTCAATGTTGAAAACATGCAGGTGCGCAAATAGTATTTGAGAACTACAAGACAGCAGCTGGAGAAAGAACACAAATGAAAGTCGTAGAGTACTACAGGCTTGGTATATCTAACGATCGAGCAATAGAGACTACGTTTTCGGATTTTATACTCTGTGAAGGTACGGCACAGCGTCGGTTTATTACTCACAATCAGCCTTGGTGGGAGAGGTAATACTTGGAACGTGAGACAACTCGTGGAGTCATATATCGATATCATAGTTGATCTAACTAAAGAGCAATTAGTATTTAAACTATACGTGAATTAACTAATATTCCATAGTCCAAAATATTGCAGAATTAATACTAAGACTTCAAATAGACAAATGCTATACTCATAAAAACTAAGGTAGTACATCTAAGAAGAAAGGAGTCTATTATAATTAAAGTAAGTTACGTATGGTAGTGGAAGATAAAGTAAATACATATATGGCAAGCTCTACACTGACAAAGTGAGTGATATGAAGATGGAGGGTTTTATGTAGGTATAGACATGTGGAGGGTAAGGAAATTTAGAAGATAATGATTAGAGAGAATGGATAGGTAGTGAGATAGGAAATAAGAGTATATAAGTGTGTTATTAATATTTATAGAATGAAAGAAGTGAGATAGTAGTAGGAAGGAAGAGAAGGATAGATCAGATACATGAGCATTCATCATAAGTAATAGTTCTAAGTTTCCTATAATACACCGATTAAGTGGAATATTACTCACCCTTCTCACCTTTTTCCCTTTTTATCTAATTATTATGCAATTATGTTATTCTCAACGTGCTATTTGGCGTATCTATGAGGACACAGCCTGTTTTAATTACACAAGTGAGAGAGACTATTTGTAATCATGTATGAGTAGAAGCTAACTGAGAGGAGTGAACACTAGAGTGAACACCTACTTTGTATCGTGATGTTTAATTGTGATCAAAAACTGCAAGTCCTGATGATATTGGTTCTCAAAGTAGTGAACTCTGAGCGTGCGTAATTACATTAATGAGGACCTACAGGTAGGGGGATTCGAGGGCTGCATGACGAAGCAAGATAAGAGATAGCATACTACCTTGTGCGCGCCTCTTTGCGCAGATTAAGAAGTCACTATAGTAGCGAATTCATATTAACCAATGTATGTAATTCGACGTTAACGACGACACTAATCGAATAATCCCCTAAAACGAGACGTACACGGCTACTGAGAACCGTGGATGACGTAACTCACGAGTCATGCTAGTAACGAGATTACGCTTTCTCCCAGCGCGCGATGCAGCGCATTTGCAATCAAGATAATACACATATATAATACAACATTTAATTATATTATTTAATTATTATCATATAAATATATATCTGATAGATTCGTATTTCACTCCGAGGAAATCGAATTCTGAGTACGAAAATACGTATCTACTATAAATATATAATAAGGGATGCGTGATTTTTTATTACGACACACTACCGACTTATGATATTTACCTACTAAAATAAGGTATTATCTTATCTTCACGCTATCGTTATCCTGATTGCGATATATATTATATATCTAACATGGTTAGAGTTAACGTAATCGGTAGTGAGCTTATTTCACAACTTGGTATATATATATATATAATGCTTCTAATGAATAGTATGATTAAATACCTAGTCCACGCAGAGTGTATTGAGTGACCTAGTAGGTATCACTACTATATATAAGTAATATATATATACTAAAGGGGTGTTGCCCCTTAAGTCAGCCAAGGTCAATTCTCAGTTATATTATACCTGAAACCACGTTAGGCATTAACTCAGTATCGGACTAAATATTTGGTGCTAGGTATAATTTAATCGATGATGTATCTCGTTCGGGGGAGTAATTTACTTATTATATCTGCGTCCCCCGTTAAGGGTAGGAGAGCGCTTGACCCTACGTAAAAATTAAAAAACTGATTACGAGTAGAAGACTGAAACTTACTAGAGGAAAGGTCTGGAGGATTCGTATGATACGAGTTGGAGTAGGATTTAGAAGACGGAGTCGAGTATTGTGGGTTCGGTATATTTTATTTCGAGATCACATGGACCCCTGGGTTCGATTGAGGTTGATATAATAAACACTCAAGATATATATATATTTTAAGTATTATAATGAGACGTAGCGATACCTAACGATATAGTTATATGTTATATAATTATATATTATATAAAATATTAACTTATATTGTGCGAGTAAATATATCAAGTCTGGTAGGTATAGTAGAGAGATGAATATATGCAAGTTAAAGAAAGCAGTAGTATAAGATACGGAATAGTTATAGGAACAGCAAAATAGTCGAGTGCATAGTGGAGACCAACAGTTAGAGTTTGCAGTAAGGTGAGATAGCTCTCTCATAGTCTTAAGTAGACTAACTTAAGGTGTCAATTGAGAGATGTAAATAGTATCACTAACATAATATTTTGTTTGTACTTATATTATTATTTAATTTGAGTAATTTAGAAGATTATCTTTTATTATTCGAGTAAAATATTAATGTATGTATTTTCAGAACCATCAAGAAAGAAAAAAACTATAATAAATATATAATAAATAAAATAAAATATAAATATATATATTTACTTTATTAAATAACGGCAGAGGCAGGTTTAGCGCTTACAATAATTTACGTTATGGCCTTATGTAAATATTTAAGCCGTATTCGCTTACGTGTACGCACATCTCAGCTACCATCCTAGCTATATCTAACCCTCCTGACCATTATACTAGTTAGATTCTAATTTAGATTCTATATGATTAAGGGTCACATATCGAGTAGTAATTTTGGATAAACATATACATAAAAATCATAGTTCTTTTCTTTCATACACTAAGATAGTATCTAATTCTATCCTCCTGACTGTGAGACTGAGTAAGTGTCCACCAATAAAAAGAGGCTAGTAGACTATAAGCATGCAATCAAGTAGAGTAAAATAGGTCCGGTTTTATAAATACAACACGCCAACTACTCTGAACATCATTCCTTCTTCATATTAAAATTAACCGGTCAAATCTCTAACAAAAGTCGCACTACTCAGACAAGAAACGTAAGACATAAATACCTACCGTATACAAATACAACGTGAGAACTTGCGACGGATCATTTCTCACGAGACTTGGATGCTAAAAGACTCATTAACACATGACATGTTAATTTAACACTGAATGGTAAATTTAACATAAGAAGATTTACGTTATACCACTTGAGCGTCAGTGAGGGTTCATACAATCATATAGACCCGGTGAAAGTCTGCCTAACGCAGAATACACCCCAAACGCCTTTCTTCTCCTTATTAACATTTTGAACGTCACATGACTATAGACGTCACATGACTATGAATATATAATTCTTCTCCTTTCTGCAAACACATCCACATTATCTCATCCACGTCAGCAAAATACGTTTCACTGCACATCCTCTAGGTCAAAATATACACGCCTAACTATTTATACTACTAAAGACGACTCTCTTCCACGCAGGTAGTTTCACTAAAACATACAACGTAGACACACAAATAACACAATCCATCACATGCTTTATTCATACATACCTCTCCCAGACATGATAAAAGTAACAGTGATTCATCATTAATCATGTAATTAATTAACAAAAATTAGCACTACACCGTATTCCTCATCATGACACACAAACAATCTCAACAAGCATAATATACCTCTAATTCGATGTTAATAGACAAACTACGAGTAAATTCTGTCTCTCTCATGTCACAACTCATGCTTAAAACTCTAAAACATTTACTAACCACACACACTATTCACTACAATTTTATCAAATTCTTCTACACACACACACAACACACCACACACACACACACACAAACACACACACCACACCACACACAACACATGGCATGCCCCAGAACAATTCGAGTCATACTGAACACTATCGAGAGACAACACATTCACAGCTCTAATCACATCCCATCTATCTAGCTCACACACTAGTCCTTCACTACATATCACACACACACACACCCCACAAATCAAACACACAGCGACTATCCACACATCAACGCACATCAGCTACCACACACTACACGAATCACACAAACAGACTAGTACCCTTATCCATACACACAACACCACACCACACACGAACTATCACATATGACAAACAGACACACCTACTCACACAAGACCATCTACCAACACAACACACATCTATTCTACTCACAACACTATAACTCCTGCATCATCCATTGCTCCTTCTCAATGCCAACATATACCCTAAAATATTTAACTCAGACACTTGTCCAGCTGCTCACCATTTAATCCTATATAACAAAACACAACTAACAAACAAGAACGAGCACTCAAACTCAACGAAACGTATCACACGACACACTCGACATACACACATCGCACATGGAGAGACACATCGAAGAACGCTGATCACAGCACCACAAGTGGTTAAAAGTAAAAGAAGCGTGGTTGAATGTACTAAAACCACAAACAATACAACACATCACTATCTCTCAAACAAACACAACAAGAACTATCATCGGAACTAAAATATAAGGAGGAAAAAGTGCTAAAAGATGCATACGTAAGATGAAAAAGAAGAGGTAAAATGAACAGTTTGGAAGAGGATGAATTGGGACTTACAAGGGAATGAGAAGCTCTTCTGGAAGGAAGCGCAAAATTAAGAATTAAGAATAAAGGGATACCTGCTTAAATAATGAAACACACGACACAGAGGATAGGCTAGCTACATCTCACTAGAGCTATACATGAGAGAGATCGAAACATGATTGAGTGGAGTGTCGAGAAACACAGAACAACACCACTACTATGAAAACACTATCATGATACACAAACTAACTTGCACAGCAAATCGACACACAGGCTAGATAATGACTGTGTGATGGGTTGATGGTGCAAGAAGGAATAGGTAATTTTGGGAGATGAGGTTATTCACACAAACGAGACACAGGACATAGGATCAGCAAGAGTGAAGCGGAAAACATTGACACAGTGGTAAATCTGAAATGAAATACTATCTCATCATTTTATCAATGTGTCAATAAAGGTTAATAGAGAACCGAATACACTTAGCTAAGTAGAGTAGAACATAGTTTTTCAGTTAATTATAAGTGTAAATAACGAGGCAAGAATAGGTTTTGATCAATGATTGAGAAGGTTTTAGTATTTAAATATAAGCGTATAACTAGAGGAGGTATAACGTATAATCAGAGCAGTAAAAGATTATGGAAGAGAGCAGTGTTTAATATGTTAACACATATAACTTATTAATTCTAATCTGATCAAGCGAGTACAAGTAGAGATTATACAAAGTGTGGGAATACTATTGCATAATTTATATAGGCTATCTTCTAATTAGTGTATATTGACGATGATGTAACGGGAAGATATACTCCTTTGTGTGATTTAAGATATGTAATATGAAGAAGCTCGATCGCACTTGCAAGGAACTGAGCACATGAATGAACACCGAGCATATAGGTTCTCAGTAGGAGAGTACAGATAGATTTTGTGATACATCTCTATAGTACACTTTGCAACACAAACTGCATCAGAGAGAAAATTAAGCGAGGAGAGAGGAAGGATAAAATTGCTCATCCAAGGTGTATATAGTGATTTATAGGCACATCAGGTGTTATCCTATAATGAGGTTAATAGGATGTAATAAGGTCTGGGAGAAACCGGACATTGGTGCGTGGTGAATATAATTACGTTTGTATGGATCAGACCGTGAAGCTGAGTATGTATAAGTTCACGATCTATGTCCAACATCTTAAGCATTGCTGAGTCATGAAGACGAAAAAGTAATAGTCTCAATTGTTTATTTTAAAGCAATTGCTGAGGATATATGATTTTCTAGTACGTTCGAGACGTGGCTAGAAAGAGAGCCTCAGTGATCAGTGACGAGATAATATGAAGATGTCAAACCACAGCTGAATTGGGTGTGAGGAGGTTCTTTAGTATTATCCAAGGGATTATTTAAGAGATAATTTGGGCACGATCTGTAGCTAGGTTAATGCACATCCTCCTGGTTAATTCTCAATAGATTATGCTATCTATATGTGTCTTCGACATTGGTGAGTGATATTTCAGAAACTAAGTGAGGTGCTATGAAATTGTGAAAGATAGAGAGGAGATTCACGTATATTCTACTACGGAGATCACGTGAGGTAGGGACCATACGTATCTTATAGATGTCGAGATAATTTCATTTGAGGTGTATATTGTTGGCGAGGCAGAATAGAACAGTAGAATAAGAAGTATATTGGAGTAGATGACCCTTTGGCAAGAGAATTTTGAGCACGGAGAGTGGCTAACAGGATCGGAGCGTTATAGTAAAAGCGTACATCAAAGTAATGGTATTTGGTTGTGACGGTGTTGTACCGACCTAATAAGTATATATGAGAACTGTAACATGTTAGTCATTTGTGAGGAACAGACGGAAGCTGTGTAGCAAGATATACGATCAAATGAAATTTCAAGATAATCTATAGGGAGGAGTATATGAATCGTGGATGAGAGAAGGAGTCATCAGTGAATCGCAGATTAAGCAGTTAGGTCGAGAAAAAATGTCTGTCGCATAATAGGCAGGAAGGTCTGGCTTGGTGCAATTAAGATATGGAGAATTAGTAGATGCGTATAAACAGCCCTTAATAGGAGCTATAATGAGATTCTTTCTTTCAAGTTTTACTAACCCAACGTAAAGAGAATTATTATAACACTGAACGGAGATTAATGATATCGCATTACCAAACGAACCATATGTTCAAAAGGTAGTATATATTCTTCGCTAGATAATGTAGTAACATCTATATCTATATTATACACAGCAGATCAAACGAAGCAATCACACACATGCGACAAATCAACAAGACAAACAAAGCAACTAATACAAGCCATCAAAAATACAAACTGTACGAACTAACAGACAACACTATCAAGCAGAGACCAAACAACAACAAGAATCAATTCAGAAGAACCATAAGTACAGACAAATAAGTTCTTTAATCTACCAGGATAGCTCAACGATGATAAATGGCAAACGATAAACTATTAGTATTATGATCGAAGCGAAGATTATATATAGAGAGCTCTCACTAAGCGAGTAAGAGCTTTAACCAGGAGACTAGATAAACGATGAGTAAATAACACTTGGAGTAAAAGTATAGTTATCGAAGAATTAACGAGCACCTGGGTATCACACGAATAAACAGATGGAAGGCTAATAGAATTAGTTAAGACAAAGTTGATTATCTTAAGACAGTAAAACGGTTATCCTATATAGCCCAGGTGGGCTAAGAAGATCGTTAGAGCTTTGTATTACACACTGACGAGGTTTTCAAGCCTATGATCTGTCATAAATCTGATAAACGATAAAAGTGGTGATTGAATAGTCATGTTAACATATCATAAATAGCTTACTTGCTAAAGCGGTAAGAGCAAATTGTGTACTGTTATAGTCATGCAGTCTCGCGAGAGTGAAAGAAGCATAGCGTCAAAAAAAATGAGTAATCTTAGAGAATAGGGGCTAGTCTTTGTGCAGGCGAGTATAGTTGAGTAACAGTTACGGAGATGGTCTCCCACACCATCAATAAGCTTACATACATCAATGAAGCTACAGAAAATAAATGTACAATGACACAAATCTTAACACAACTTAACGTCACCTTTAGGAGTATATAAGACACCGCTTTATAACATAAAACAAAGCTTTCCACACTGATAACAGCCATGTAATAGTAAATAGTCTATTATGTACACCATAAACGTAGATCCTATTCGATGTCCATCGTTTCTTGAGACTAATGTTCTATATATACTGCGCACCCAGTGCGAAGATAGTGGCTTCGCTAATAACAAAGGTTTTAGCTCAATAAAGCTGATACGATATCAATTTATTCTACCTAGCCTAAGTAGATGAACTTTTAGAGATGTAAACCAGATTGGCAAACTAACATACCTCACAAATGAATCAATCCTCAGACTAACATCCTGACAAATTCCTACTTATCAAGTTAAAGATTAGCTAACTAGAAGTTCAGTGATCAACTCGACTATGTTCACCGCAGGGGGTGGGGGGGTCTTATATTCGGGCATATTAGCGCTAGCAGATAAAGCCGTATTATCTAACAAAAGTGCGCTTAAACCTAAATGTGACCAAATTCTATCAACTAGATGTCTACCTATCTCTTGAAACTATGATGTACTACTGTCTATCTATATCATCAAGATGTGTCAATTCGTTTTCCGGAGTATAACAAATCAATTTGACCCTATGAATCATAACGTAGACTTATCAAAAAGTCTAGGGCAAAACCTAACATTACTCAACATAAAACTTAACCTAGGCTCACGTTCTAACACATCATCGTCAGTGTAACACAAGTAATATCTTAACAAAAACTCATTCATTTCTCTAACAAATTCAATGCTATACATACGCTATGCCGTAAATCTTATATCCCGCTAACATTCTCTGAAAGTTCCCTACTTATCAAGAGTAAAGATTTTAAAGTCATATTCGCTTTTCTTTTTTCTGATGATTGTTACGACAATACTCGCAATGTTCCCACTTTTCAGCATTTATGCAACAGTAAGATATTCACTAACAAGTCCTAAAAAAGTGGGCCATTCCTATCAAGATACCATGCAATCTTGAACTATGTTATTTGACATCTAACTGTTCATCAAGAGTGTCACTCGTCTCGAGTATAACATATTTGAGCTAATGAATAAGCGTAGACATTGCAAATTCTCGGACAAACCTAAGCATTACTCACTGCAAAATCTTAACATAGCCCTCACGTTCTACATATCAATCGGCACCAGTTTAACACAGTAATTATTACAAAACTCAATCATTCTCCAACAAAACTCAGTGTTCAATTTCAACCCAGATCATAGTAATGATTAACATAACGTACCTCACTTACGAATAACAGCTTTCATTAACCAAGAGTTCTAAAGCAACACATCACATACCTTCCCAAGAGAAACACCCAATGGGATGCACTCCATTGAATGGGTGGTGAATCCTGAGAGTGGGATCACCCCGAAAGGGGTGTAAGCGGTTTACCTCCGAAGGAGGGGTAAGGTCTCAGCCCTGGGGGCTGAGGCCTCAAAACCCGCTTACACCCCTTCGGGGTTGATCCTCCATCTGCGGATTCACACCCCAATGGTGCCATCCATTGGTTTCTCTGGAGGTGATGTGTTGCTTTATATACTCTTGGTTAATAAGCTGTTTTATTACGTAAGTTAGGTACGTTGATTGTTAAATATTATTGTACACTACACTATGACTGGGTGAAATTACCACATTGATTTGTTGGAGAAATGATGAGTTTTGGAAGATATTACTGTGTTTACTGATGGCGATAATATGTTAGAAACGTGAGCTATGTTAAGATTTTTGTTGACTAATGTTAGGTTTGCCCCGAGAGATTTTGCTAATGTCCTACGCTTTATTCATAGCTCAAATGATGTTATACTCGAACGAGTGACACTTTGATGAAGAAGTGTCAATTCATAGTTCAAGATGCATGTATCTTTGAGATTGGCCACTTTTTTTAGGGAATTTGTTAGATAATACGTCTTTACCTGTTGCAGAAATGCTGGAAAAGTGGGAACATTTTCGAGTATTGTCTGACCTGTTAGCTTACTTTATCTTTGATAAGTAGGGAATTTTCAGGTTTAGCGGATTATTCATACGCTAGTTATGTTACACTGATTTGTTGAGAAATGATGAGTTTGTAAGATATTACGTGTTAGCTGGTGATGATGTGTTAGAGACGTGAGCCTAGGTTAAGTTTTTTTGTTGATTAATGTTAGGTTTGCCCAAGAATTTTAATAATGTCTACGTTTATTCAATGTTCAAATGACGTTATACCCGAAACGATTGACACTTTGAAGAAGATAGTGTCGAATGTCGATAGTTCAAGATGGTGGGCATGCTATTGATAGAATTGGGGTCCTAATTTGTTAAGGAGATTTGATAGTTGTAGAATAATATAGGTTATTATACATGCTCTAAAATGCTCGTAAAAGACGAGGTAACATATCGAGTTATATGTGTATGACCTGTTATGAGCTAATTTACCTTTAGAATGATAGGGAATTTATCGATAGTAGCTATTATTTACATGTACGTGAGGTATTTAAGGGTTTTAGCAATTGTACATTATATTCTTAGTATAGGTTATGAGACATGTTAGCTTTTTTGAAGCTTAAAAAGTAATCTATTTGGTTCCGTAAAGCATATTCATTCGTTGGAGCCGTATATATTATAGAAACTTATTACAAAGTAATGAATAGGTTAGTTTTGTATACAATGCTAGTTACTTTCTAAGGTGTTAAGTGTGGAATTTGGTTAATGTTAACTGTTTAATATTGGTGGTTAAGTTTGTGTTAAGTTTGGTCGTTGTACCTTTTATTTCTTAGTTTTATCATAATTGAATGCTATGTTAGCTATATTATTAATGTGGAATAAACATTGTGATAATGTTAACACTATGATTGCGCTAGTTAGTATTATAAGAACAATACATTTTTGGTGCTATGTTTTACGATAAATTGATACTAACGAGTATATGCTTACATAAACCAATAAGTGTTAATGTAAAATTACAATGATAATTGCTTAGAAGAATTATATGCTGAAAAAGTGATGAATAGGTTAACGATCTGTATGCTGCTAGGTACCTAATTTACATGCTTGTTAAGTAGGAACTTTGATATTAATGTAGTTGTATATTTCGTGTGTAAGTGATGTTAAGATTTTGTTATATTGCGAGTACACATATTAGCATTTCGTTATGGAGATTTCTGGTAAAGCTAATGTTAGGGTTATATATTAAACTAGTGAAACAATGTAGGTTAGCATATTTATTTCTTATTTGGTTTGGATATAAAGAATCGTTATTTTTGTACTATGTTGTTGTGTTGTTGTTGCTCGTGTTGTTGTGTTTCCTAGCGAGAATTATATACCCCTTTTGAACTGATATGGTTCGTTTTATGCGTTTGTATTCTTTGTTACTTTCTCTGATTGCTGAAGAAAGAATCTGGAATTACCTATAAGGGCTTAGTGTTCATCACTCAGTGGATAGGAACAGATCTAGGCTCGTAATACCGTATCATTTGATGTTTCGCTGTCTGGTACGATGACATCTCCCCGCATTCCACGTCTGTTGTTGATATACTTCACAAGGAGCTTCGTTATTCCCGATGATGTGTCATTTATATTTAATCGTAAAACCAAATGGCAGTCGTTACGTTGCTTGTATTTTCTGCCAAAGGGTCAAATAATAAACCTTTATTCGTTTGCGACTGATGGATTCATTCAAGATTATGCATCGTTGCTTATGGGTAAGGATAAGTGTTTCTTATCCAAAAAAAAGAGATCAAACGCTTAGTGAATACTCCTAATGGGAAGCCAACAGTAAGTGGTTCTAATAGAAATAGACGTTGTGTTCTCGTCGTTTGTGACAATATTAAACCCTTGATGTACGCAACTACTGGAAACCCCATCGATTGTGTGGACCTCTACCGTACATGTATATTCTTTCAATTTATACCTAAATTTTAGTACTGGACAAGAATTGCTTTAAAAAAAAAAATGATTAACATGCATCTACGATGTTGACCTACTCGATGACTTTAATACATATAGGCTCACGGTGTACTAATCTACGATATTGTACACCGAAACATTGGTTTCCCTTA
>JABUQX010018004.1:0-5000 GCA_015478945.1 Trachelipus rathkii
TTAATGAAATTTCAATATTTTTGTTTTTATATAATCCAATATTTCATTTAAATTTAGTGCATTTTCATAATATAAATAAAAAAATTTAACTTCAATAAAATTACGATTTTTCTTAAAATTTTCCACCGCTTTATTCATGCAGAACTCTTAAAAGAACGATTTTCCTAAATTTCAACAATTTGAAATTTATTTGTTAAATCTCAAAATTGAGTTTTTAAACGGTAAATACTACTCATTCTCAGCATTTGAACAAATAAATCAGTGTTCATTGAATCACCATTTCAATAAGTCAAGATAAAAGTGAATTATATATCATTAATAAGTTTAGGTGTCTTACATTGAACTCGTTTTTAATTACAATAATTTCAATATAGTTTTATATTATATAGTAAAATACATTATTTACATATTAGTTGTTGAAAACTCAATGCTTTTAAAATATAAAAAATTTTAACTTCTAAAATTACGTCTTTTCTTAAAATTTCTCATTACAAATTTAGAACTCTAAAAGTACGATTTTTTCATTAAATTTATACATTTGAAATTATTTGGTAAATTATAAAATTGAGTTTTTTATATTATTATATTAGCATTTTAAATAATTTATTGTGTCTATTACAATTGAAATGTCAAATTTTTATACTAATAAGCAGAAATAGTGAATTTTATTAATAGTTAATTAGGTGTCTTAAATATTTGGACGTTTTTAAATATGAATTCTCAATTATTATGGTTTATATATATTACCATAAATATTTTACATATTTAGTTATCATAGTATAACCTGTTTTTAATAAATTATAATATATTATATTTTATTTTAAAATTCGCTTCTTTTCTTACTTCATCAGAAGCCAAAAGATTTTAGCATTTTAATTTTGTTTACGATTATTCAAATTACCATTTTTTCACTATAATATTCATACTCATTTAAATTATTGTAAATCTAAAATTGTAGAGTTTTTAACGGTATCTTATTCATGCATTTTGTAATAAAATAATGTTGTTTCTATTTTTGAATACATATCAAAAAGCTAAGCAATAAAAGCGAATTTAATATTAAATAGTTATTAGGTGTCTTAATTGTCGTTTTTTAATGAAATTTCAATATTATTTGTTTTTAATATACTTTCTCTCATAGTAATATATTTAATTGTTGTGGAAAACTCTGTTTAATAAATAAATTTAACTTTCTAAAATAATGCTTATTTCTTAAATTTCACTCATTACATATAAATATATTAGAACTCTTAAATATAGTACGATTTTTATATTAACTTGAATATTATTATCTCATACTTATTTTGCAAACTTATTATGGTAAATATCTTAAAATTTGAGTTTTATTAACGGTTATTATTTATCTCAGCATTTGAAAAAATAATGTTGTTTATTCATTGAAACTATGCCAATTTCTAAAAGTACAAATAATATAGATGTAATTAATTAATAGGTTTATACAGGTGTTCTTAAATATGAAGTTTTTATTTTATAAATAGAATATTTCAAAATATTTATGTTATTTTATATATATACATATATTTATCATTAAGTATGTGATAATAACTTATATTTTAAATTAAAAAAGTTTTACTCTAAAATTACGCTTATTTTTATCTTTATTAAATTATTCTACCCTTACTCAATATAACCTAGAATCATTATTAAATAGTTATTAATTTATTATATCAATTAATACTATAGTTGATTACATTAATCGTAGTTAATATCTAAAATTGTAGAGTGCTTCTATTAATAATTTTAAGCATAATTTGAAAATATATATAGCTCTAATCTGTTTTCTATTATGATTATTGCAAAATATTCAGATATAAATGTCAGGATAAGTAGAGATTCTATAAATTACATTATTATATTTATATAGGTTGTAATCTTATAACTTTATGTAACTATTATTTTAATATAAGATATTATTATATTTCTATATTATCTTATATTTTAATTTATTAATATTAATTAAATTTATATTTATATCATTTATATTATTTCATTTATGTATTTGTGTTATTATTATTATTTATTAATTTTTGCTTTTTGTTAATCTTTTCATTATTATGACTTGCTTTTTTTTGCTGTCTTATTACTAACAATTATTTATTATTATTTATTATTTATTATTATTATTATTATTATTATTATTATTATTATTATTATTATTTTTATTATTATATTATTATTTTATTATTTTATTTTATTATTTGTTTATTATTTTTTATTTTATTATTAATCATTATTATTATTATTATTATTATTATTATTCATAACTATTATTATTATTATTATTATTTTAATAAAAGTTTGAAATTTTATTTCCAATCTTTCTAAATATTTATTTCTGTAACATAAACTGATGTTCTTTTTAAGTAGCTACTATTTTCAAGTTTTTTTAACACAGTAATTTGTTACAGAAAATATGATATTGCAGGCATTCGAAATAGATTAGGAAACTGTAATAAAATCCAGGTATGTTACCTCTATACTTAATTTATTAAGTATATTAATATATATATATTTTATATATAGTATATAATTATAACATCATAGTAATATATATTAATATATATATGATATAGTAGTATAGGATATGATATATATATACATATATATATATATATATTATATATCTATATATTATAGTATATTATATATTATACTATAATTATTTATATATTTAACTATTATTATAAGAGGAGTAGTGGGAGCTTAGATGTTTTACAATGGGTAGTGCAAGATATATATAATATATATATATATATATATATGTATAATAAATATATAGTATATATTTTTTTATAACAACATATATTGTAATTAATAATTATATTTTTGTATATAACATAAATATTTATCTTTTATAAGATATAGTTTAGTATATAAGAATTAAGTAAACTGTTTATAATTATAATTATATATAACCGGAGGTATAGTGTCTGTTTTACGGGATTTTGGCGTAAGCAAAGTACGAAATTGCTTCATCATCAGAATTTCCATTTCGGCATAGTGGAGCTAGTAGCTCTTTTTCAATTGATCTTCTAGCAAATCATTTAACCTTTACATCATCATGCGTGGTTCTCAGTAGAAAAGATCTCAATTTTTTTAAGGCAAGAGAAAGATCTATTAGCACTATATAGAAAAAAAAAAAACACACACACAACAAACCCAGTCAACTGCTTGAAATAAGTAATGGTTGTCATGGTCTTCTCTCTCTCATATCTTCTCTCTGCTATATATTATAATTATATATAATATATTATATAATAATATATATATATAGGTAGTATATAATATATAGTAATATATATAAATTAGTCATATATATATAATATATTATATATATAGTATATATATATATATTATATCTATTATAGCTATATATATATATATACTATATATATATATATATATTAATATGTATAGATTTAGGTGATGCCCCGATAACTCTTAAAATATCGATGAATCGATCACTACGATCGATATTTTAAAATTATCATATGCCTTCGATATTATCGGCAGAAAAAAATTCGATATTGCGATATATCGCATTTTTCGATATTTTATAATCCGATTATTATTTGATGTATTATAACCCTATATATATATATATATATATATATATATATAATATATATTATATAATATATATATATCTATATATATATATATGGTTTTATATATATATATGATATTATATATTAATCTGTTTTGTATAGTATTATTATATTATATATAGTATATATATATATATTACTTATATAGCTATATATAAATATATATATTATATATTAATACTATTATATATTATTATAATATAGTATATATATTATATATTTTCTATATGATCGTAATATTATATTATATATTATATATAGTATTATATATACTATATATTATATATATATTATATATATATTATATAATATATATTTATATTTATAATATATAATATATATATCCTCCGAATTAGGGGACAGGCCATAGTTAAAAAAAAAAACACGATAGCTACCCTAAAATTGAATACATTTTTGGAATGATGGTAAAATTTTAGTTTAAACAGTAAAATAATTTAACTAACTAACAAATAAAAAATATAAATAAGTTTTAATTATTATGATGTTTTTTATTTTTTTTTTACAATGGGAGGAGAGAATGATGTTGTTATGACAGATTGTATTTTGCCTTCTTAAACATGATCAGTTGTAAGTATGTATTTTAACAGTAGTACGGTTTAATTCTAAAACTATATATATATTACTATTATATACTATATAATATATATATATATATATTATATATATATATATTAAATATAAATATACGTGTAGTATATACTTATCCGATCTCGCCGTTCCGTGTG
Source organism: Trachelipus rathkii (assembly GCA_015478945.1). NCBI lineage: Eukaryota > Metazoa > Arthropoda > Malacostraca > Isopoda > Trachelipodidae > Trachelipus > Trachelipus rathkii. The sequence continues at coordinate 4,376 of JABUQX010018004.1, forward strand.
GCCGTTAGGTACTTTGTCCCTATATATATATACGGTGTAATATATATACTTATATATATATATATTTATATATTACTTTTCTGATATATTTATATTAATATATATATAGTATATATATATATTTATACTATAGTATACTATATATATATTATATTATATATATATATATATATATATTATATATATATATATATTAATTATATATATATTATATAATATATCTAATATATATATATATATATAATATCTATATATATAGAGAGAGAGAAGAGAGAGAGAGAGAGAGAGAGAGGTTTAATTTTAAATATGAAGCAGACGTATGTAAGAAGAAAAAGTAGTAGAATGGAAAAAGGATTCTCACTCTCAGGTCTTCTAACTTTCAAGTTTCCAACTCAAGAGGTTGAAGACTGAAGTTGTGCTAGAAAGCGTTGATGTTGAATCTTGAGGAACTAGGGGTGTTTTAATTTTTGTGGACGAGTGAATAAATTAAATAAGAAAATTGGCGTTTCACTAGAAAATTAAGCAATAATCATAAAATCACTTTTTTTTCGTATTAAAACTGAAAAATAACTATTAAGTATTAATGAAGCTATAGGAATCTTCAAAATGATTTTTAATATTTAAA
>JABUQX010018004.1:12500-42500 GCA_015478945.1 Trachelipus rathkii
TATAATATTATTAAATATATAGTTATATATATATATTATAATATATTATGACGCCTGTGCGTAACGAAGTTGACTCTCGAATTCGCGCGAGAGGAGCTGGTTAGTCCTCCGTGTGGAGTCCTGCGTTTTATCTTCTGTGGGGCAAGAATTAAAACTCTGCTGCGAAACTTGGTGCGACAGACTTGGATTGCGCTTAAAAGTGATTCTGTAGTCCTACCCCGTGTTACTCTCAAGAGGGGATTAAGCACGTTTTAAATAAGGAGTTTATATTATTATATAATATTATATATATATATATTAATATTATATATATTATATATATATATATATATATATTATTATATATATTATTATATTATATATACTATATATATTTATATATATATATATATATATATATATATATATATACGTCATTAATGCTATTATATATTATAAGCCAAAACATAAATATACGTTCATTTTTTAAAGTTTTGGTAGTTAAGTATTATTAATTAAACTCAAAACTTTAGAATACAACGGAAATGTTGAATCCAGCTATTAAATTATGACAAACTTTTAAAGACTTTCTTAAATATAATCGTTTGGAAAGCTCGTTTTTGATAAATGGGGAGGACTTTCATAGCTAATATTTGTTAATAAGTTTATGAATATTATTTTAAGCTAACTGATAATAGGTATCTTTTTATGACATATAATATATATATATATATCTACTTATATATACTTATATATATATATATATATATATATATATATATATATATATATATATATATTCTATATATATATATATTATTATATTATATACTATATATATATAAGTAGTTGCGCGACAGTTTTGACCGCTAGCACCTTATTCGATATGAGGAATAGAGAATTTTGCTTAAACTTGGAAATATATCTTATGTATGGATACAGGGACGAATCCGTGTATTTTCAAGTCTGGTAGGATGTAATTAGAGGGTGGCTCAACCCGAGGGTGACGCCGATTATTGCGCTTACGCTTTGTTGCTTGAGCTGAGGCGGATGAGTTTAGGCTAACAAGCATTTGGCACGGCACGTGGAGGTAACGACCGAGGTTGTTTTGAACCGACGAGACACAGACTTGAGCGGCGTGGCGCAATACCATACCATTTTATTGATTAATATTACATGAAGATTCGATTTCGGAATCTGAGTCGAAAACGTCCCTGTAGGGATTCGTTTTTTTTTTTTACGCGCTCTACTTTCGGATCTCCCGTGGGTTTCTGTCTTCGCAATCCGTTTCTGAGCGCGATATATATTTACATGGGTTAGAGTTAACGTTTCTTCTAAAACTTGGTATATGTTCTATTTAAGGTGATAATCTGTTTCCCTGCGAGTTTGGTCCTAAGGGGGTGATGCCCTTAGCGCCAAGGTAAATTGTCCTGAAAACCATGTTGACTTAAGTATTTATTGGGCTAAAAATGTGAGCTATAATGATGACGCAATCTTTCGGAGACGAGATTACGTTCTCCTGCGCCCCTTCATAATGGGGGACGCTGCCCCCCAAAAAATTAAAATGATCGTAGATAGACTGAAACTTGGAGAAAAGGTTGAAGGAGTCAGAGTCTGAGCGAAGACGGAGTCGGAATTGGTTGGTTTCGATTCCAGAGACGCCACCGGAGGTGGGGTCCCCCTTTGAAAATAGAAGAAGAATGCCTGGAATACAAAACAGAGGAAGGGTGAGGAAGGAGAAGGAGAATGAGGCAAGATGAATAGGAGGGTCGGAATGGAGAAGGTCTGACTCAGAGGAGTAATGAGTTGACAGATGCCCCCGGTGCAGGCTCGTGCGGTGCTGAGTTATTAAATATTTGTGTATAATACAATATTTTTGTTAAATAATATGTTTATAAGGATGTGATCAACTAAGGGTGTTTGAGACTTCCTCATAAGCAAGAAGGTAGCGTCATCAGGCTCCGAGTCGATTCGATGTCGGGGGAAGCGCCCGATGGCGCGAAGCCAGTGCAATAGCCGCGAACGGGCGCGTGCCGCGCTCCTGCGGCGCGCCCCGCCGCGCGATCCGACGCGTGAGCGCGCCCGCAGGCGGCGATCTCGCAGGAAGGGGTGCGTGCGCGCACCCCTTCGCGTATCGCATGTACGATCCGGTACGAGAATGCAAACGTGTTTGTTTTCACATTAATTTTTTCTTGTTATTTTAAACTTTTCATGTTCTAAAGTAAAATTCATCTATTGATTCAAGTCATATTTTTCTTTGGTAAAAAGGTTCTTTTGAAAAAAAAAGAGGGAAAGCACAGTTTTTATTTAAGCCTTTTACATAAAATACTATTGGATATACCTATTGTATTTAGCCTATATATTTCATATATTTTATTAAAAACATTATTTCATTAAGGATTCTTAATTGAATTATTTTTAGATATCCTAATAATAAGATTTATTCAGGTAATGGTTACGTGATAGTTAGTAAACATGGAAATCATAAGGTGCTACATTATTGAAACTTTATTATATTTTTCAAAAGATGTTCTATGAATTACTCAGCATAAATCTAATTGCGAGGTCAGGAATAAACACATTAATCTTTATTCTTTATACAGTATCCAATGTCATTGCTTGAAAATCCGGGGAGAAGTTGTTGAGATAAGACCAGGTCGGTATCCAATTTAGCGAACATGAGTTCATTACATCGAATACGCCTAAAATCTCTTCGCATCGAAGGCGTTTAATATTTCTTCTTCATTGGTCATTGTCGCGATTACATTCGTGTTTCTGATCATCTCCAACATTTGATTGTTGCTCCGATAACAGACTGAAATTGAGGATGTCAACTTTTGTCGCAATTTGAGACAGTCCTAAAGTTCTTTTTCCTTCAGGATATTGAGATTGATAAGGCACAAGCTGAAAGATCAGCTGTGAGATCGTAGGCATATTAATTACTGTTTTCAGCATATTCTTGAGATCAACACCGTAGCGTTTATCATGGCATGATCGTATTGGCAACAAATCCGTAAAACAGGACGTGAGCTTGGAATGTGAGTCTTTCATGATAATATTATAATACGACGGCGTAAGGTTGACCATTCCACGTAAGTGATTCCCTGCTAAGTCCGAATGGTAAATTTAAAGGGAGACTTTCCATAGTGTTTCCAGAATATGCGTCGTGTTCTACAATTCTATTATTACTTCTGAGGTAAGCTACCATTGACTATTTAGGTATATTATTGCTCGATAACCCTTGGGTTAAAGTTAAAATTTTAGTCTCAATTCTCTTGATTGGATATTTTCGCTGTATGGGTCAAAGAGATTTCTCTATTTTCATATGTTTAATGGGAGATAATTTCCCTTTACGTACATAAAGATAGGCATTCAGTAATTTAAAGATAGGCTTTGGTGGCGTAGTTGTTGCTACGAGGGCTTTTTAACACTTCAAGAGGCAAATTCAGAGGTAGATCCTAGTAACTGATACGCGTATACCACAGAATGTAGCATATAGTCTTCTTCTGAGAGATATTAATTTACACGTCATATATATTCGTTAGGTGTTTTTTCTAGATTTACAGCATTGGGTTTGTGGGTTCTCTACATTTTTAATTGTAATATCCAGTGATTGTAGATGAGACTCCTTCGCATCTTGAGATAATTCTAAAAATAAAGTTTCAATATAACTTCGATGAGGGTAACTTGCAGATGCGCCTAGAGATGTTTCATTTAATACCTAAGTTGATTAAAACAGGTATACAGGAAATTTGTTTCGGTGGATACTATGTGTTCGGTTCCTGTGAGATCTGAACCATCTTCGTTTACTAACTTAGTCTTTAGATATAAAAACACATTCGAAGGGTCAAGATATTGATCAGAAGTGCCAGGAATATTGAAATCGAGAGGTACATCTGTATTTGTGATTGAGTGAACGGAATTAATACTAATAAAGTTGGATTCACTCACACTGATATGGTTCACCAGAGAAGAGAATCCAATTCACTCTTAAAAGTCTGGACTGGAGGGATGGAGGAATGCATCTTGCTTAGTACATATCGACGTATAATGAGGAGAGATCTGTTTAAACATTTCTTATATAAAATAGTTTAGCAGGTTGTCACTGTGTTATGTAAAATAGATTACCGTTCATGCTTCGTTATTAAAGGAAAACAATGAAGACCTTTTTCTTTAAGAGGTCCTTTCTAGTTCCTCTTTATAAGCTTTTTAAGAGCGATCCTCACCTTGACAGTCCATCTTACGTCGTTATTTTTCCGTTTAACATCATCTACATTTAATCAGAAGCATCGGGTTAGTCTTCGTTTTACAGGGCTGTTCGAGATTCAACACTCCCATATATCTTGAAGTAATCTATACCTCCTAGGTTGCTTTTTAGCAAGATATTTACCTGCCTGATTTAAAACAAGGGTGGCTCGTCTGACAACGAAGAAAAAATCACTAAACCATACCTCTGCATCTTGACCCCGAAGACTCGTTCTCTTTCCATTGATTATTCTTATTTATCGGAGCTTCTCTTCTTATATGTCTTTACACACTGCTGTTCTAGTCGTGAATGGGATGGCTTACCTTCTACATCTCTTATATAAATACGAATCGAACTCAGTTGGGTTTACTCAGGGTAGTAAGTGAACATTATGGAAAACTTATAAATCTTTACAGCTTTAGGAAAATGACTACTCGTAACAAGAGGGCTTTAGTATTCCCACGTACTGGTGATCTATAATATCTGTATAACATAGGCCATAAGGATCCTGAAACATCTTAGCAGGCAAGCATAGCAAAATGTAATGAGTTTTGGTGTCTTTTTGAGACCATACTCTCATTGTTGGTATCACTAATCAATTAGATCCTTTAGGATATGGTTTTGATATTATTTCCCGATTTTTTGTATACATGTGAGTAACAACAATTACGAAACCAGCCTGAGGGACGAAAAATAAATAAACTTATATCTTTCAGGTTCACATGCTCATGAGATTTTAATGTGATTAACACGTTATCTTCGTTAGCGGATTTATTAACAAGAAACACTAAATCTTTACATATTTGACTTGTTTCAAATTTTTTGTTTAAGTCTATGAACACATCGGTAACCGACTTATAGAGACCGTGCTCTATTAAATAATTTTCAACGAAATATTCATTGGTGCCTCGTTTGATGGTTGCAATATTAGGTTTAATTTTTAATACATTTTTAACATTATCAACATTTCTAAGTATCGTAAACGCCAAATATGAAACAGGCATATTCTCTATACTGACATCGAGAATTATTTCACTTAATCCGGCTTCATACATTTCTCGATCAAAAGTTATAGGGTTCAATAACTCTGTAGTAAAGTCAGATATTTTATTTTCCGGATATAAGTTCATAGAAGCCGATGATGGCAGCGTAAATAGAATGATTTCACTCTTCACGTAAACTGATCAGTGTTTTTTAATATCGCTAGCATTTATATAACTGTTAAACTTTGCAGGGTATCCTACCATTTGACAAGATACTGTCTATTTTTACCTTTCCTTTAGATGCTACTATTTTTTTCTAATTTATACTCATGACTCTTAGGATCAAAATGTATTTTCTGTATTTCTTGTTTATAGAAGCCTCCTTTATTTTTCTCCATCTAAATCCTCTAGATAGTATAATTTTAACTGTCTCTAGGGAATTCTCTGATAGCCTCTACTTTAAAACTTCTCTTGACCATCGCGCTTCTAACCCTTTTTGAAATTTCATCGTCCTGGATACTCTCCATAGTCTCCTACTTTAATACCTGTGTTGTATTTATTTTATTTTTCCCTTTGGGTTGATAGGTACAAAGGTTTTGTCTTTACGCATCTCTTATAGGGGTATTCTTAGTGTTCTATGATGAGAGCTCGGATTTATAGAGTAAGCAAGTCCTGTAGTATTCTATATATTTAAATGTATTCATCTTCGTGAAATACTTATGCATTCTTTCTTTTATAGTTCTTTGTACTCTTTTCACTATTGGCGGCTTTATTAACTGAAAATGTGTTGTATTAATGTCATACTCAGTAACTATTTTTTGAAACTCTTTCAAAAATTCTGTAACCTTATCTGTCCATATCATTTTGGGATATCTGTTATCCTTATTTTATATTTTCTCTGACTGCTGCAGCAACAGTCTTTGATTTTTTATCTTTAAAACTTAACATAAGTTCTGGATATACTCTATCGCAAAAAGAAATATACGATACCTTCATTGTACAGATTTTATTTATCTATCGGTCAAATCTAGTTGACATCGCATCTATAATGGGGAGCTATGTTTCGTGTAGGAAATTTTTTTCGTATTAGTTTATGTACAAAGCATCTTCAACCTCTAAATATTTTTTCAATCTTTTTTACTAATTTGAGGAAACTTTGAAGCAACTGGACAAAAGGACAAAAATATACTGTTTCACATCAACCAAAGTAATACTTATCGACAGCTTCTTAGCCTCGCATGATTCACTATATGACATTAACAATAAAATTTTATTCATTTATACTAAAAGGTTATATAAAAAAAATCAGATGTATATATGAAGTAATTTTATTTTTAATACAAATATAAAGATGATTGATCCAAAAGAATTTAATAATAACATATGTTACAGAAAGATAAATAGAATTAAATAGATAATTTTAATTATAAATAATTCAACAATTAAAAATTTCATTAATAAATATGCACGCTAATCTTTTTTGATACTTTGGTATGGATTTTTCTTATTCGCTCGTTCTTGATTCGCATGTACCTCTATTTATCAACTTGATCTATCGGAGGCAAAAGAAGTAGCAGGCAGGAACTTGCATAGGTCTAGGTGTCGTTGGAAAATATTTATCCAGGATCCGCTAATCTTGTTTTTCGTGATTAACTTCTTGGAAAATTAATAGTCCTGAGTTCTTGTTTGAATCCTGTTCATCTATCAGTGGAGCTTCTTGCATTCACGTGAGAGATAGATATCAAGTCAACATATAGCGATCGCAAGGTATTGTTTTCTCCTCAATAATGATTTGACCGAGATAATTCTCTGAAATCTGATCTTTTAAAATATTATATAGAGCTATATCCGTTTTCTTACTCCTCACTGGTAAGCTTTCCTTGAGTATATGTTTAAAATTAGCTTTCTCTTTTCCACAGGGGGTTTAGTATTTCTGTTGTTAGAGTTGTATCTTCCTTGGGTGATTAATAAAATTTTTAATTACTAATTTTTGTATAATTTTGTATAGGATTCTTTTTTCATGAAGTGTACATTGGATGTTTTTAATATTTGTTGCAGTTCCTTCTCATAATTATTTTTGTTCACTTGAGGATCATATAATCAAGGTTTGCTGTGATCAATGGATGATAGGATTATATCCGTCTGACGCTGCTGATGTCTGATTGAGGCTGTTTCGAACTGTTGTTGTTGTGGTTGTTGTTTTGTTTTGTTGTTTTGTTGTTGTTTGTTGTTGTTGTTGTTTGTTGTTGTTGTTGTTGTTGTTGTTGTTGTTGTTGTTGTTTTGATTGTTGTTGTGGCTGTTGTTGTTGTGTTGTTGTTGTTGTTTTGTTGTTGTTTGTTGTTTTTTGTTGTTGTTGTTGTTGTTGTAGAGGAAGGTTTTCTGTGTTATATTTTCAGCTTCTCATATCGTTGTAGGGTAAAACCACTAACTTCTTCATCATTGAGCAAGCCACTTGGTTATCAAGGGGGCTATAACGGAAAGAGTAAAGGTAGGAACACACCCCCTTTCTGTAATAGTTTCCCCCCCCTTATTTTTTTTTTTTTTTTTTTAAAGCTTTCTTTTATTTTACCAGAAAGTTTTTTAATGATGTTTTTATGACGACGTACTTCACCTTCTGAGCTCTCTTTAAAGGAACATTTCTTTTTATAAGATCAGGCATACTTCAGCTATACATTGTATAAATTTTTTCATCTTCACAGATCAGTTTTCGTTTTCAGAAGGTTTCAGGGTTTTAAATTTTCTCATAAGAGGTAAATAATCTGCTACTAGAGTCCTCATTATTCAGGTATGTTATACTGGTCTCATCTCGTAGGTAGATATATTGTCGCAGTAACAGCTATGCGTGTTCTTAGGATTGAAGCCTCACAGAGTAATAACCATGAAGGTATAGATGTAACTTTTTATATACTTTTAAGACTCTTTTACGTTGAGTAGGAAATTTGGTGGCCAAACATTGACTGACTGCATGTCCGCTTCTTTGACAATACAATATAATACTGGTGTGTTTAAGAGACATCCTGCATTACTTATCTGATGAAGATATTCTGTGTTTATCAAAACAGTGTGAATGTTTAATGATGGGGGGGGGCTGTGAAAGTTTCGGCTATATCCTCATTCCATTTATGCATAATCATAGGATTTATAAGTTTATGCCAGGTAACTTGAAGATTTTATGTCATATAACCCTTCATGAAATTGGATTACATCTTTGTAATTTTTAAACTTTTCTTGGTAAACATTGTAAACATATGATTTTAACAGGCTTTTGTTCGAAAATCTCGCGACCTCTTTTAAAATGTTTAATAACATAAAGGTTTTCCACCTGTAGGACCAGACACAAGACAAGTAGCAGGAGTCCGGAACATAAATTTACCAACGTCCTCTAGATTGACACCTGAACACTTATGAATAAGAAAAGGTTTGCGTTTATGTTATAACGGTTTGTTAACGCAATTTCTTAAATCTTTTATGTCATAACTACAAATTAGCATTTTTTACATCTCTAAATCTAAAAACAGTAAATCAATAATCAAACCACCCATTCCCGCAGTCCCCTAAGCGAGGACATGCTGCATCTACTGATGTGTGATTTTAGTCAAATTTTTTTCTAAATTTGTAACGTTTTTTACATACCAAATCAAGACATTCATCTTTAGGCTTATTCAGAAACGAAATAACAACAGACATTAGCCTTTGTAAGAAATTATGGAAAAAAAGATAAGATGGTTAATAAAATGTAGCTAAGCCACATTAAACAAGAGAAATCATTGAGATAAGAAAAAAAACATAACATTCGCAAATAGTTATAAGCCACTCCTATTTTGTTAGGCTACCGTTTTAGGTTAGCGATGTATAAACGGGTTTGTTTGCTCATCTTTTGTTATTGTGTGAGAGAGGATTACATTCTTCTTAAAAAAGGGATAATGAAGCTCATCAATAGTTGAACGTCTGACTTAAAACTATAAACATGGTTTCTTCTTGTGAATATAATTTGTAAACGATATTTTAGCTTGGAAGGTATCTGCATCCTAAAATTTGGTAATTTAGTTCAAGCAGTCGAGTGGGTGATCGAACTTTATTGCAGTGATTCCTCTCATTCCGCCTAACTGACTCTTATTCTATCTCTGAGAATTAAATGTGTGTTTCGATGAAGTTAATACTGGATAATCAAAGTAATTTCATCTATCTGTGCAAATTCGTGGGTTGTGCGATCATGGTGGAGAGTAAGAGATTCATAAAAGGTTAACTCTGTTTTATTTTTCACTAAATAACTTAATCGAATCCATCGATTTACGTTTTGGTGAGACTATTCAACAGGGATTTCGTCGTCACTTCACGGTGTTTTCTGTATATGGTTCTGAAATATTACAGATTTATTAAAATGCAAGAAGAAATATCTAAACGTATGGTTGAAGTTGATTTACTGGACGAACTCATTATTTGTCGCATGGTAATATTTACATATATATGACGAAGCATGTGATTCGAATCACAGGATCCTGGAGTTATTGATGCTATCGTATTGAAAATTCACCTATCTTTATTGACAAGAAATGAAAATCAGGGTTCAAGAGAACAATCTTTGAAATATCGCTTCGTGATATTAACATATGTCACGAAAAGGCCTAAGTAGTTAGAACATACATCGAGTGTAGATGTATGTATAATGTTAAACTTCATTACTTGCTAAATATATATATACTAATTATATTATTATATATTATATATTATATTATATAATATATATATATATATATATATATACTAATATATAGTATATTGAATATATATATATATATAAATTATATTATATATAGTAAATATATATATACCTATATATACTCTATATATATAATATATATACCTATATATTATATAATATATATATATATATATATATATAATAATATATATATATATATATATTACTATATATATATATATATATGTTTGTTCTGTAAATTGGATACCGACCCTGGTCTTATCTTCAACACTTCTCCCCGGGATGTTTCAAGCATGGACATTGGATAGCTGTGTATAAGAATAAAAATAATGTGTTTATTTTCCTTGACTCTCTGCATTTAGATTTTATGTTAGTAATCATTATGTACATCTTTTTTAAAATATAATAATGTTCATTATGAAGAACTTATGTTTTCCTGTACAACTAATCAGTTAACTAGGTGTATCTGTATTATATTTCATTATATGTTTTTTAATAATGTTATCTTTTAATAAAATTGTAAATATATTTGATGCTAAAAATTTATATTGTTAACGATTATGTAGTTTGCTCTTATGTTATAAAGCATTTAAAATGAAAAACTTTGTTTTCTTTTCTCTTTTTTTTTTTTCAAGAGAACATTATTTATAGCCAAGAAAAATATGACTGTGAATAATAGATTGATTTTTACGTTATCGGAACATGAAAAGTTTTAAAAATACCAAATAAAATTAAGTTGAAAACAGAGCACGTTTGCATTCTCGTACGGATCGTACTGCATACGCGAGGGGTGCGCGCCGGCACACCTTCCGTGTTCGATGGCGCTGCGGCGCGCCTGCGGGCGCGCGCACGCCCCGCCCGTTGTTTCGCGGCGGATTGGCACTGGCTTGCGCGCGCAGCGGGCGCTCCCCCCGATCGACTGGGAGCTCTGATGATCGCTACCTTCTTGCTTATGAGGGGGTCTCAAACACCCTTAGTTGAGATCTACATCCTTATAAACATATTTATTTTAACAAAATATTGTAATTATACAGCAATATTTAATAATCCAGCCCCGCACCGGAGCCTGCACGGTGCTCTGTTCAACTCATCTCTCTGAGTCAGATTCCCCTTCTCCATTCTTTCCTCCTATTCTCTTTTCTGCATTCTTCCTTCTTCTCTTTCTCATCTTCTCTGTTTTGTTTATTCATGCATTTTCTTCTTCTATTTTCAAAGGGGGAGCCTCCGGTGGGGTTCTGGAATCGAAATCGACACCGCGTCGTCTTCGTCTCAGACTCTGACTCTTCACTTTCTTCAAGTTTCAGTCTCTAATTTATTTTTAATTTTTTGGGGGGGCAGCGTCCCCCTTATGAGGGGAGACACAGAGAAACGTAATCTCGTCTCCGATGAGATTGCGTATCATATAGCTCACAATTTTAGCCAACTATCGTTACGTACTAAATGGTTTTCAGGAGAATTTGACCTTGGCGCTAAGGGGGCATCCCTTAGGGGTGACCTACGGTGCACCAATCTCGCAGGGATCGATTATACCTAATAGAACATATACAATGTGTTGGAAAACGATACGTTATTAACCAATGTAGATATATATCGGGACTCAGAACCAGATGCGAAGAAGAACCACGGTGGGATCGAGTAGGCAGGGTAAAAAAAAAACGATCCTTACAGGGATTCGTTTTTCGATGACAGATTCGATTTCTTCGGAAATCCGAATCTTCGTGTATATTAATATAATATATGGGGTATGTGTATGCGCACGCCGCTCGTCTGGCATTTGGAGGGCAAACAGACCGAAGGTCTGTTGACCTCCAGGTGCTCGGTTGCCCAAACGCTCGTTAGGCCTAAACTCACGCTCAGATCACGCCACAAGGGCGTTAGCGCAATATCGGCGTCCACCTCGGGGTCTATCGACTTCGACCACCTGCTATATACATACTCTACAGATCTTGAAAATTTACACGATTCGTCTTTATGCACCATACATAGTAATTCTATTCAAGTTTACAAGGCAATATCTCTAATTCCTTACATATCGAAAAGGGTGCATAGCGTTCAAACTCGTGGAGCACTACTACTTATTAATATATATATATATATTATTCTACGTAACTATATAATAACTACCTATAATATTATAATACTATATAGCTATATATATATACTATATATTATATTATATAATTACTACACTATATATACTTATTTATCTATATATATATATATATATATATATAATATATTATATATATATATAATATATCATCATAATAATATACTATATATAATATAATCTTTTTAGCTTTTCACACCTGACCAATTTACCTCTTAGAACGGACTCCCTCTCTGGAGATACCCGCCGCAGCCGGCCTCTTCACGAGATCACTCAGGGTGAAATTTCCAGATTTCTGCTGGTGTTGTCTAGTAGGAATCGTGAACAGCTTCCAGGCCGGTTGCATCTTGTGCAGCGCATAAGTGAGTTAGGTTAAGATTGAACGCTACTAATTTATATGTTGCAAAGTTTGGGGTAGGTGGCCGGATTTAGTTTGCTCAAGGATGATGAATGGTTAAATTTTATTGAAGAGAGTGAATTCCATGTGCTATTTAAGGTGGATGAGGTTAATTTAGTATATATTGTTTGATTGTTGATTTCTTCAATAGTTTTCGGGTTGCTGTGTGTGTGTATATATACTTATCTTTAGGCTGTTGTGAATGTTGTTTTGAAGAGGTTGAAATGTTATTCTTTAATTTGTTTTGTTGGAATATGCCGGAGAGGATTTAAGGCTGTTATATACCTGTTTGATTAGAGGGTTGGAAAGTAAGGTGTAGCATTGGTGTTGTGGTATTTGTGTTTTAGCGTAGAACTTAGTGCCTACATTTCTAAATATTTGTCTATGGGTAGTATTTTTGCTTCTTCATGTAGGTGTCTTTGTTTGGGGCTTTTGTAATCTGCATCTGTTATACTATTATATATTATATTATATATATATATATATAATATATATTATATATATATATATATAATATTATATCTATATTTATATTATATCATATATATTTATATAATATTATATTAGGGCCCGACGAGACTGGCAAAACGCTCCAGAACTGGAAGAATCGTATTATTTAAGTAGCCCACCAGATATCTCAATATTTTATGTGTACGAGGGTCAATCTCTTATAGAATTCACACTTTCTCTAACCTTTACATTACAGAAGAAGATGCTCCTCCGTGTTCCGTTTCCTTGCTCTCGATACAAAGGAGATTTTCAGAATTTAACTCCCTCCACGATGCGCAACCCTAGTTCTTATAAAATAAAGTACATAATCTGATATGGTATTCGAACAGTCAGCAAGAGGTTTTACAACGAAGCAAATATACTTATAAACCTTATAATTAATTTAGGACACTTCAATGTTCGCCTGGCTGCAAGCGTTACAAACTCGAAACGCCCAAGGAACGACATTTTTCTCCAACGTTTTGGAAATCATATTAATTATCACGTTCGCACAATAGGTAACCCTTAAATCTTTTGAGCACAGACACTTCCATTATATTACAGACATTAGACGCAGACATTTATTTTCAGCACACGAATAACAAAATTTAAAATAGACGTTGAAACTTTGAGGCGTAATTGGATATTAATTAGCTTATCATTTTTCATTAACTATAAAAATTAAAAAAATTCAAATAAAATTCTTTGATGTATTAATTAACAAAGAATCTAATATTTCCAGTGGCTTTTTGTAATATTTATATTTTTTTTTGATATTAATATTTTCTTATTAGTGAATTAAAATACTAAAACTCGGAATCAGCTTTGCATAAATATATTCTCAAGGTTTAAGCACAATGAGGCAACAATGAATTGAAAAATTAAATCCGAAAAAGGGGAAATATATAAATATTAAGTAAGAAACTGTAACAAAGAAAAAAATATTTTTAATAACCTTTACATTCTTATCAAAACATTGTATTCCTCGCTCTTTATGCCGTTATTTAGTGGAACACAAGATTTTCAAATATAATATACTTTGAATTATAACAGAAAAACGAGAGAAGAAAGGGGAAATTAATAATCTAATTAACGAAATTGAAAAAAATACATGTACTGTACTATCTAAACTACTGCTGTAATTTGATAAGGTTTATATTCTTCTGGACACATTATTGCAGTGTGCCCAACTTAGTCTATCGGAGAATTAAGAATTAAAAATTTAGGCAACACGTTTTTTGAGCATAACGTCATTACTAAACATTATTTATATATATACATAAAAAAAAATACTATATATTATATTTTATATTATATATATATATATATAACTATATAATTTATATCATATATATATTTTATCTTCAAGTACAAATATTTATTTACAATATTTATATGTGAGATGATTTTTTAAAACTACTGTTTTTTAATAAGTAGGATGCTTTTTTCGTGTACCATTATTTGCAACCTCAGTGATATCAAATATATGGACTTCTCTTTACTTCCAGTGTATTGATGCGAAGGAATTTGGAGTTTCTTTCTTTCAGGCATTTTCCCTAAATCATTCAAGTAGGTAAACAACAAATTTAAATTTTAAAATAAATAAAAATTTACTAAGCCCAGTTTCCTGTAATAAGATTAGTATTTGCTACTTGATAAACTTAAACTGTGCTTCTTCAGTCTGGCAGCTCTAAAAATAGTAATTATTTCTGAACCTGTTCAGTCTGAAATTTGAAAAATTATTAATTATTCTAAATCTCTAAGTTAGAGATTTGGCATATACATGTAGTTGCCAGAATGTCAATTGCCTGTCTTCATACATGCCTATGTGAAAACGATGTAAGTATAATACGCTACTCCAGAGCAATATAACCACTCTTTCGGCATACACAAGGTGACTAGTACGATGACGCCATTCTCTCGTTCTCTCTATTGACACGCAAGTTAACTAGTATTATCTCTTTACTGAGAATTAGTTGTTAAACAGATTTACCCGTACGCCGCCGCGCTGTGTGTATTTCCCTCCAAGCATTCACTCTACTTAGGAACGGATAAAGTAAGGCCACAAATGTTTCTTTGAAAATTATCTGCTAGATTACAAAAGAACCGTTGTTAATATTTAATTGAAATTGAAGTATTCGAGGAATTGTGTCTTGATGTCTATTTAAAGATGGAGCACGGTGTAATTCGATTTTTGCATTTTTTATAATTAATGATCAGAGCTGTAATATTTTTATAGATGAATTTGTGACATTTGAAACTCTAACTCAAACCTCATTTTATTCTGCAATATGTACAGAGTATCAGATAAAGGTGGTTTTCAATTTTTTAGTTTAGCGTACATTCTATAATCACACTTTTAACATTATCAGATATGAATATAAAACTAATTTCTTTATTTCTAATTAATAAAGACTATAGCAAATAATATGTCTACCGGGGTAGGGAGCCTACGTCTGATAGATTATTTCCCCAACCCTAGGAGGACGACGCATCGATCTAATCCATGAAATTTGAGCACTTCACCCAGCTTTCTGCGAGCGGGCTACTCTCGACAACTCTTGGGAATTGAATATTCATTCATCCTGAAATGAAATATAAAGATTTCATATTTTAAATATGCCACCTCACGAAGGATATATATACAAGGTAATTATAATATATATCGCTTTCACTCATATCCCTTTTACGATGAGTAATAGAAAATATAAAATATATACTGAATATATATATTCATATAAAAACGAGTTTAGGAGTATTACGAAAGGATCCTCTAGTATAAGAATATTATTCCTATACGAGCTTATGGAGGCAGAAATGAGTAAATTTATTATTTATATTTCAATTTGTAATATAGCAAAATATTAGTCACCGCTTCAAACTGCAAGTTATCCTGTGCAACATAAGATAAGGAGTTCATGATTGGATGACGCTAATATAGGATTTAAACTTAGCTAAGTTATTAATAGAATCGGAGTACGAATCGAACTTCATAATTTGATTCAATTATATTTAACCATTATAATGTATATTATTATTGGACTCTATATTAATGTATCCTTTTACTAATAATTCGTATTTCATGTTCGTATAGTATGTATTTATTCACTCGAATCCTAGATGATAGGTTTATATTAACAGTCGATTCATTTTTTCAGTTGTTGTTAATTTATGTTATATATTTTCCAAACTCTCAGGTCCATTTCATACGAAGTATAGATCGTTGTAAAGAGAGATTGTATTCTATGTTAATATTTACTCTGATTTATTCAATATATGAGATTGTTTTATTAAGATATACAAGCTCGAGAGAAATTGTTATCAAAACTCACTCTACTTTTTACGATAATCAATATACAACAAATATACCTTATGATTCTATTTCATGTTTGATTCATAATCGAAACACATTAATAAAGTTATATTACTAAATATAACAATTATTGCTAGGGTGGCTAAATATTAAGAATGAACGTCAATACAAAAAATTATTAAAAACATTTATGTTCTTACTAAAGATTCACTATTATTGATTTATTATATATATAAACACAATGGCATTAAGTATAATTTTTATTTTAAAGAACGCTATTTAACAAAAAATTTATCATGACGGAGTAGAGAGAGGAGAAGGTGAAGAATATGCGAGAGGAATATGAACTAATGGAGAAAATCGAAATAAGAAGATGCTGAATGATATAGCGGGATTGTCAACAGTTTTATCGTATGATAGAACACTTTTTACAATTTCAAAAAGTCCGCGAGTATATAGCTAAAACGAGATTCATACATATAGAGAACTTTTATTATACTTATAATAAAAAAAGCTACATATATAATAATCAAGTTTTAAACTGGACTAATTATATCCACTGTACAACGACAAACCTAAAAACACCTTAAATCAACGATATATAACACATGTGTTGAACAGTGAGAGCGAAGCACGTACTCCACACGACTTCCTACCAAGTAATTCAAGCTAGTACACCCTCTTTCAAAACATCTTAAAGGTCATCAGTATGATGAAGTTGCTGGGGACAATATGCTTATTATTTATATAAGCAAACACCTGTACCCTATGCCACTTCCTTATCGGTCTAGAATGTTGCGTATCATTCTCTAGAGGAAGAGATCTGAGATCGACGTACCAAGCATGAAGGAGTCACTGCTGACTACAGAGACTCATCAAATAGGATAACTTCTATAAAAATCACTTGAGTTTAATCTTTTTTTAAATTTAGAAAAACTGAAGGTGAAACGATTATATATCAAAAAACTTCTCTTAATACTTATTAACTATTTACTGACCACCTCAAATAATTTATGGCCTCACACAGTCCACCTAAAGCTTTTTTCACACACTGCGTAATAAAGCTAACATATCTAACCTTAGGAAAGAGCTATAATACATTAATGTTAACAATAAGCTGAAGACGTTTACTATACTGTATTACATACAGAAAATAAAGTAACTTAACACGCACTCAATTAGCATCAATCAAGACCTTGTCTGTACCGTACTCTATTCACGGGCCTGATTGCATACCCACTTTTTCAAACATATTCCGCTTTCTTACTTAATTTTGCTAAAATCTTCTTTGGGTACTGTTGAGTGTGTAGGATTAAGCTTGTCTCTACGTCTTCCATATTCATATTTTTTATTTTTCCTAAATATAACAGTCATCACTTAGTTTACAGTCATTGCTTTCTAGCTTGGTTGATGCTGTGGCCACACATCTCCACAAATGAGTTTTATTTATAATCTTTTGAAATGTGGCAAATGAAAATAGAAAATAAATCTTTAAAGACCGTAGGAAAAAATATTGATTATAACCAAGTAACATGTTGTATAAAACTTGCAAATTATAATATATACTAAATTATAATATATCTAATATTATTATATACACTATATAATATATTATTATATATATATATAACTTAAACCTATTTATGAAACTGACCAACTATATATGCAACGCAATAAGAAATATTTTTCACAATGCATATTAAAAAAGAAAAACTTCAACCCAATATGAATATAATTATTAACTAATAACAATATAAGTTTCACATTACTTAACAACAGTAGAAGTATCTATGGAAAGAGAATGAAAAAAACAATAAAGTGTCCTACTCACGCTTTTTTTCAAACATAAATTTCTAACATTATACTACTGTTATTATTTTTTACGTAATTATAAGCTATATCAGTAATTAATTATTAAACTAATAAGTTTATACAATAACTTACCTAATTTAAATCAATTCAGATATAACGGCACTAAATATTATAGTCTAGATCTGTAACAATAAGATGTTCCAAGCATTTCAAATAAAGTTTTAAGAATACTTATCATATTCTGGAAACTAGGATTAATACTACACAATGAGATCCACTAATGAAATACCATGACATAAAATTATATTTGTAATTTCGGGAGATCAACTGCTTAAACACAGTTTACTCATACCCGAGAGATATGTGCGCAATACTATAAACTACACTAAAAGTAACTATCGAAAAAGCAAAATCAGCAAAACGAAACATGTACCGCAATCAAGATGATATGAACCACTACCGAGAGTTAAATTTTGCAACTATTAGAGTAGAATCTTATAGATGTATCAATATGCCGAGACAATATATCGTCGATATTTTATCTCTACCTGCTCCGGACTTTTATCGAAACCATTTAGGCGTTTTTTCGAATCGTAGAGTTCCTATAATTTCATATATCCTATGGTGTTAATACCCGCCTCCATTTCGAGACTACACTATTAAAGCTATATAACTTTTTATGAGTAATTTACTATTGTTATTATGAGACACAGGGTCATATCAATAACTAAATATTATTATAAATAACTAATTTTATTATAGTTTTTTTGAGCTAAATTGATTTTATTAATAATGTTTTATTAAAAGCAAAAGTACTATTGAAATATCTTTCTTATTTATTATTTTTTTAATTATTATCTATATATTTATAAACTTTTTATTTTTTGTTTTATTAAAGAAATACTTATATTTAATATTTTTTTAATTTTTATTATTCTGTATAAACTTATTGTTTTAGGTACTAAAAAAAAATTATATTCTTATATTATAATTTATTTTAAGTATATATATAAGTAATTTTTTTTTTTGTATGTCTTTGTTTTATAACATAACACACCATTTAAGCAAGATAACATCTTACAGTAATGGTATTTATCTAATACTCCGCCTATTTCCATATTATTATATATACCTATTTTTCTCTCATATGTTCATTTCTCACTATCCCAAATCTATACTATGATCTATATCTATGAAATCTAAATGGTCTATATTGATTTCAAGTCACATTATTCGTTAGTATCATTTATTTAGGTAAAACATTAAACATTAAATATAAACAAGTTTCTTTTAAACATATTGATCAACATATATAACATTCTTTAGATTATACGATTATATTGATGTACTTTATTAGTATATAAGAGTTACCTTATTATAACGTGAAAAACTTTTAGTTACGTATATATATACTAATTCGCTAATATATTTAACGTTTAGTATTCGGTTATATTGATAAATATATCAACCTATATATATACTATATAAAACCATAGATATAATGCAAGAGATAGTTATTTTGTTAATATGCATTAGGTTTTTATTTTTGATTGGAGCTTTATAATATACCCATTGTTTTTCACTGATTGTTTTAAACCTATAGAGTTTAAACCAATAGAATGTTATGACATTAGCGCTAAATAGTGTTTTTTAAACCAATCTAGTCTTTTTCTTATAATCAATCTCAATCAATAGAAATGATTGAGTGTTACTATAGTAAGGAAATTCACGAAATTGAGGGATAATATACAATCATCGTAATTATGGGTTTATAATTAGCACCTTTAGTTATATAATTATTTAATAATTTTAATTGATAAGATATTTGGATATAATATGTTTTGTACTGATATTTATTAATTTAGTTATGTAGATGAATAGTAAATTTGTAATATTTAGTAGTAATAGTAGGAAGGGTAGTAGTATGTTATTATAGTTCTGTTTTTAAGGTGATTTATTTTTTTTAGATAATAGAGTTGCTAATTATATTACCACTTAGGTTAATATATATAAACGAATAACTTGTTTTTTATAATGTTATGGTATTTTATATATAATTACAATAAATGATAACAATTATATATATTATAAACGTGATAATGTTGACTTATGAATTACAATTAAGATATACTACATTAAGTATCTGAGAATAGATATCATATTAAAGAAGGAGTAGTAGGAGATACCTATGAGTAGAGGATAGGATTGGATGGTGATGTAAGAAATTTACTGGATTTTATACTTAGCTTTATCTGGTAGTAATATTTTAGTAATATTAATTAATTAATATTATAGAATATTATACTATACAATGTATTATTATATATGCAAAGCCTTATATTTTCTTTAATCACTATGTAATTTGCTAATAAAAAAGAATAATTATTTTTGATATAGTCCTCTACATTTATTTAATATTTAAACTAAGTAAATATTAAAATAATATAATAAAATTAATGCATTATTTAATTAATATATTCTACATATAATATACATATATAATATATAATACATAAAAAGCAAAAAAATAAGATTATTAAAGAATAAATATAATTATAAAAATTATAAATAATGTTTTTATAGAGTTGTATAAAACATAAAAGACATTAGTCATAAAAACTATAATAAATTAAATAATATTTTAATAAATTTGTTATGTGTCAAACTTTTCATCAAACTAAATGAAATCAATATTTATGGTATGCGGTTAGAAGTACTAGTTACTTTGAACGTATGTGATCAAAGAAAGTCAAATAAGATGAAAAAGAGAGAAATCTTATTTTAATATATATTTTATATATAATGCATAAAAAAAATACTCAAATTGATATCATGTTTGGGATGTATCATATTAGTAAGTATTATTGAGAAAATTTTACATATGTGTATGTATCTGATAACTCTTAATGATGATTAATACAGGGATCACAATCAATTCGTTAACTAATGTTTATACTAGTTCTGTATATATGCAACATATTGATTATAGAAATCCATATATTTATAGTATTGTTGTTTATATCAAGTAAATTAGGATAACTATATTGTTTAATGTATTTTAATAGCCATATATATATTTACGAATCATATAGGTAATGTTATTATATGGAGTTTATGTTAAATGTAGCTGATTATTTAATTTCTTAAGCTATCAGGATATTGATATGTTAGCTTTATTGATCGTGAAAACTTTTGTTACGTCAGCATATATTTGTTGGTCTGTAACAATGGTATTAGTATTAGAATTAACATTATTAAAGAATTTAAAATATTACAAAGAAATGAAATAGTATCAAATAACAGTTTGAGATTATAGTTATATATATAGTAAGATATATGTTATCAATTTGAGAAAAATTTTATATATGTAGGTAGTATATAGTAATAACAGGATACGTTCCTGTAATGCAATATGTTAAGTAATACTTTACTTAGTTGTTAAGTATATATAGTAAAACTTTGTTATTGTTAACTATATAAATTTATATATATATACTTTATAGTTTTCTTTATAATATATGTTAGCTTTATTAGTGTAAAAAACTTTGTTACGTATACATATATTCCCTACAGCCTCATCTATGAATAAAATAAATATTTAGTTTATTTAAGCGTAATGGTAAAAAGGGTGGGGTATTTAGCTTCTATATTAGTTGTTTATATCTGGGGGTGTATTACTATTCTTGGGGTAGTCTCTTCTTAAGACCATACAATAGTGAGAGAGTAGGGAACCATACAGTGATTTATGCTTTTAGAAAGATATTATGCATTTCGCATACGAGGAAGAGCTGTGATAACTAGGGATGGTATAGTGGAGCTCTTTTGTTCTAGCAGTTTATGACCTGAAGTACCATATAGATAGGTATCTTCATCGCTCAACTAATGCGAAATGTTAATATTTTCGGAAATTATATTATCTGTATTATCTTTACTAAATCTATTGTTATCGTTTACTTCCGGCATGAGTTAAAGTCACTGTATATAGAGGTATAAGCTGGTTTAGGAGAGGCGTTTTTGATGGGTACTGCTATAAATCTAGTACATTCGCTAGAAGTATATCTCAAGGCTAGTGTTATGGTTTGTCCCGTTGTGCAACGATAGTAATATTAATCAGTTCCACTGGTTGTATGCTTTGGCACGCTACCCTTATAGCTTTCAAGCATTAGTTAAGCGAAAACAAAAAGGCATTATATATGCGATAACATCAAGTAGCTAATTTAAGTCGTATATATATTATTATATATATACTTACGTTTGATTAAAGTTATAATTTAATATATAGTATATAATTTTAGATACAATCAATATGATTGTATAGCATTTATTTTATATGATTAGTATATGTATATTGTAATAGGTTATTTAATGTTAATTAGATTAAATTTTTATGTTAGGTTTATTATTCTTTAAAAAATTATAAATATAGCTTAAATGAGTATATATTATATATATATATTATATATAAATGTCAACCATAATTAACGTCCTGAAAAAATAATTAAGCAATAAACGTAATAATAAGGTTGAAAGCTTACTATCAATAATGTATTGTTAATGTAAAGGTATATATATAGACGCACAGAGTGAAGCTAAGAAAACATACTAGACAACACCGAGCCCAGCTTCATAGTTTCAGAAACAAAAATGTTATATCTCAATCACGAGCAGTAATCAAATATTAACGGTATCTTACTGCCTAATTCATTAATTTACTGAAACTATAATAGGTATAAGGTAAGTTATTATGCACAATTTGTATGCCGACCTAATAGTATAATCTAAGAAATCATCTAATAAATTAGAATTATTATAACTAAGAAATACAATAATACTAATAACGTATTGAAAACTGATAATATGTTACGGTAAAGTGAGCCTGTGAGGTTTTGATAAATACTAATTTAATACGAACAGAATATAATGAATCGACTGTATAATAAAACCTGATATCGAAGTAGAAATATAACATATATATACTACGAACAGAAATAAATACGATATTATAAGGTAGTATTATAAGAAGCCTATTAATTTACAAGTATATTAAGGGTATTTAATTTATTATATTGTTAAAATATATATGGTATTATATTACGTATATATATATTGAGTTATAGCCGTCCTAATTACTGTTTATACTTTCATTCTGATTTGAGGTCGTATTATAAGAAATAATACTCATTACTATTTTATTATGAATCTGTTTATACTACTGAGATTTTCATCAGTAAGACATTTTTTGCTGTGTTGGTATGATGACATCTGCATTCTGCTCCTAATACTCTTAGTCTAGGGATAAATATTATCTATAATATTATATTAGGAGGTACCTTCGGATATTACGACACTAAATAATTACGATAGTGTATTTATAATTTTTTCTTTGTTCTAAACAATTGTAATAGCGATAATATATATATATATTTAACCTAATTTTCCTGAATTTAGCAATTAATATAAGTAACCTATTATTATATTATTACATATATTCGAGGTTTGCATAAATATATTCATCAAGTAAATTAGTATCAGATATACTCATATATATAATATATTATAATACGAAGCTTAGTGATAATGGCCTATATTAATGAGATTATACTGATTGAGATGTCGGAAGGATCCGTAGGTTTTGGGAAAAATAATTTTATTAATCTACTGAGGGTGATCAATTATGACGAGAAGGATTAAACTTCTCAAAATTTGAGAATTATTAATATATGAATTAGTAGATTAGTTGATCATTTAATTTGGCAGGTTAGTGCATACCTGATATAATATTTTTAGATTAAATAGTATGTAGGAGTACGCAACTTTCTGTATATTTAGTAAACCCTGCGATAGACAAATGTTGTCACCATTCTGATAACAAGAACGTTTATCATTTAGTTGTAATTTAAGTACAGTTTTAATATTTCTTAATTTCTTGTTTTCATTTGGGTACACACATTTGGTTTAATAATACATTTTTGGGCGTTTTTTCTTACTGTTATAGGATAGTACCTTATCAGCTTTTTGATTATAAAAAATATCAGATATTGGAATCTGCAGTATTTGATATCAGAGAGATCTGATCTTACTTAGAGATAGAGAGAGCTTATTCGCGAGGATAAAACATTCGAATATCATTACTATTTAAAAAATGAGACATGCTATCTATACGTGTGTAAATCACTTACGAGACGACTTGTGGATCACTCTAATAGTAAGAATACATGTTGAGTTTTACCATATTATATATATATATAATTACATATATATCAAGTGACAAGCAGCTGATTTAAACAACTATCTATAGTCAAGTGAATACGTTATAATATTTCATGCTATCTTGGAACGAGATGAGAATGCTGTACATTAAGTTGAAATACCATGTTATGTATATGTCACGAAGAGTGTGAGGTATATTTATTTATGTATACTGTAAGCTGTAAGACATACAACATCCTTTCAAAGTGTGTTGAATCTCTGGAGAAATATCAGACTATGCTCAATTATATACAATGATAAATTACCTCTAGTCACTATTAGATTAGTAATATGTAAATTAAATATTATATGTTTAAAAATAAAGACGTTATATAAATGTGTACTATTTAATGATTTAATTTAATATTGACTCTTATTTCATTGAAAATTTATATTATTATTATATATATATATAAATAAAATTAGAATAAAAATACTTTATATATATGTTTTATATCTTCACTCCCATTGATGTAAAAACTTATTTAATTGTATTTAAAAAGCATCAATTTAGATCAAATAAGATAATGTGACCCTGTTCAAAATTCTAATAATGCGCTCTATATCTGCGAGGGACTTAGTATCAAAAGTAGGTTGAATAGTTCACAGGGATATTTATCGGGGAGTATTCGTGTACACTTAGTTATCTAACTTCAATCTTAAACAACAGGTCATCGTGGTGGAAAAAGACTATGCAGTAGTTTACAAATGTTAACCCAAGCTGCTAGGTATATCACAGTCCAGCAGCAATGAGATCGAAAGACTTCAAGAAACACCAAACCAACGTGTAGGTGTAAAGACTTCTATAGAGTCAAAGTGGAACATATGGCGTGGTTAGTGGACTCTTCGATCGACGAGCTTGTGAGAGATTGGAAATTTCTTGAGATGTCACATGGAGTAACGGATAATATCTTTTAAGCAGATCTTTAGTAGTAAATCGGTGACAGAGATAGTGAACAGTGAGATATTCTCAAGTTCAATCAGCTCTCGTTTTAATCCAGCCTACCAACCTAGTTTAAACACAGTGACCTAAATTAGACGAGTCATTACTAATCAATTAAAAGAGTTTATATGGTGACAAACAAAATAATACAAATATCACAGTTGCATTTAATCTACAAGTTATTGAGACACTTAAAAAATTTACCACGAAAACTGATACTCAATCTACTCATAATTATCCAAATTATTGCTTATTTATTAACATAAAAACAACAATGGATTTGACTCACCTAAATTCAAAATATAATTACAGTATGAAACTAACAATTTTTAGATTACTCTGAGAGTATAGATTAATTTACAAGAATAATTTTCATAAAAATTATGTACTGAGAGATATAGAATTCGTCTTATATTATACACTTAAAAATCAGTTGCTTATCTAAAGAGAAATTAGATGGATCTAAACAGAATGTGAAAAAACTTATGAAGAAAGTGAAAGCTTCTTACTTATTCATACACATAATTAAGAAAGTATTACATAGTAAAGAAGGAGAAGTGACACCAATACCTTAAAACATGGGTTTATCGAAAAATAATTTATTATTATAAATATTTAATAAAATATAAATAAATTAAATAATTAAAATAATGATAATATAAATTTATGCATAGTGCTGATTATTATATTTAGTATAATTATGTAAATATTTATATTACTTTTAGCTTTATATAGATAGTATATATATAATTATGTGTCCACTCGGCTTTCAACTCGACAGCAGAGTCTGCTATTAAACATTGAGTTGTTATATAGTATAAAATTATTGATTTAAATTAGCTATTAAAAGCTTGAGTTTTATTTCGTAATATAAGAACGTAAGGTATTAGATTTATTAATAAGGATAGATGTCGAATGCATAACGTTACCATATTTACATATATAGTTCGGTATGTGAGATTATATATATGATATTAGTATAGTATATACTATAATAATATATATATATATATAGCTAATGTAACTTAATATATTCAAATTTAATATTCTTTAAGCAGTTTTTAGTTTATTATATTAAATATATATATTATTATATCATTGATCAGAATGTAACAATTATACATTACAAGGTTATAATGATAATAAATTTTATGTTTAAATATTATTACTATAATTGTATTTAAATATTATATATAAAAATATCTATCACATGATAATTTACTTTTTTAGATAAAAATAGTAGTGAGATAATGGAATGTACGGAAACAAATTATATATATGATGACTCAGTGGATGTTATTTAGCTATAGAAGGTATGGAGCCTCAATAAACCGATATTATGAGCAACCTTATGAGTTAATTGTTTATAGCCTATGCAATATTATCAATCGACTTTATTCTCGCTTAATATGTCGAATGTTTCTGTGTTCCTTGCATGACTCTGCCTACAGGGTTAACGAGTACTATGCTAACATCGAATTTCAAGCACATTCACTTGGTTTGCTGTCTACTGTAGTGGGGTGAGACAATAATCTTCAGAGTTAGTACCCCGATTCTTTCTTTCGGAGTCGTGGATATAGTGATCAATACGGGATATGAGACGTTGATCCTCTATTACAAGTGAGTTTCACGTATGATAATTAGATCAAGGTAAATCAGAGATAAAAAGATTTTTGACTAATATTGATCTCAATCACAAGATGGTGTTCCTACCAATTTGGTTAGAAAAATACATTTCCGCCTTCACAAACGGGATCTCACACTGATGCGTCATATACGAGCAGCCGAGAGCACGTATTGGATCTATAACTTGATAGTTTGATCCTAGAGGTGTATCACGTAGCTACCATGGTTCAAGAAAGACGTTATATTTCTAAACAAATTTTATCTTAAGTTATACCTAATCAATATCTAGAGGATATATAGTCAGAGATATAATTATTAATAGTAAATAAACGGAAGAGCTATTGGTATTATGATAAGCACTTAATTTATAAAAATACAAAGATAATTTGATAAGTTTTAGTGAGATATACATTTATAATATGTAAAATAATGTTCAAAATGTAGAGCTAATTTCGAAATCAATATTTAAAATTACTCAAATTTGTTAGGTTTTGAGATGATCAACTTAATGAATATATGGGTTATAAAGAGGAGAAGATAAGAAAGAGAGTATTGCAAAAGAAGCTTAAGGGTACGGAAATATCAAGGTACGATGGTGTAAGGCAGGGATGCGAGGCTATGGAGGGCTCACTGAGATAACTAGCAAAAAGAATGGCTTCAGAATTATAAGTCTTACAATATGAAGATGTGTTTATTGAGCAAGGGATGTGCCGAGGAGTATAAGACTATATAACGTATGTAAGGTAGTTAATATATTCGAATTTTATTATTAGCATATAAACGTGAATGAGTTAATTTTTTTCAATGAATATTATATGCAAGTTGTATGTAGGGTACCACTAAATTAGAAATGCATAATTTTTTATATTAATTCTTTTTAGTAATTCTATTTTTTTTTTAATAATATAATTTAGCAAAAAAATAATTATTTATTGTCGTGAGGTTTTAGGGAATGTTTTAGTGTGAAGTTGTTATTTATAAAAATATTAATTTGTTTGTTTGTTTTATGTTCTTTATAAAATATATATAATCTCTCAATGAAAAGAGAGAATGTGTATAAGTATTTCTTAACTGAGATATCTGTGATGGAGAAAATTACATTACAAATAATAACAGTAATGTATAAAAGCTTAAGGTCAATGGCCTAAACTCTCCTCTAATATAGATATTATCGTCTGTATCATATGTCAAGTATTTCAGGTATATATTTTATGGGGGTAGTAACTGGTGAAGTTACTCACACTACTTTGGTTACGTAGATGTATATTATAGTATAACGTAGTACTATTATTAATAATACCCATAATATGATTTAGATGAGATAATATACCTATTAATAATTATGAGTCGGTGCTAGTGTCTGCTTACTATATATAGAAGTAATACAAATTATCATTATTTAAATGTATGATGTTGTTTTTGAGGAGCTTAAGAACAAATCATCCCACAACAAATATAGAATAGCTCTCTGCTATTGGTTTATTATCCTAACATATAGAAATTAAGTTTTTAGATAAAACCTACTGGTTTAACAAAACGATCGATGAGTTTCATCGGCTCTACCTATCTATAAAATTACTATACGGCCTAGCCGGGCTAATACAAGCTTTCTGTAACGCAAAATATTATAGGATGAGTTCACCAAAAGTAACACGATAGAGTTCGCGATAAGTCGGACGCAGAGCTATAGTTATCTCGGAACGTCGGAGTCAAAGCTGGATGCGAAGTATGTGTATAATCCATATTAGGGGCTGCGTCGAGAGAGCGAGGTAGCTAAAGTATAGTCGGGAATCGTTAAAATACAAAATCGATTTACGCTTGGGAGGATAGAATCGAGTAATGATCTTCAAAGCAAGCGGACAATCCGCAGTGGGTAGTCCGGAGAAGACTATCGAGCGTTATATAATCCTTAACCTCCTTAATATATATATTATGAATATAAATAATAATTAATAATAAATAAATAATATAATTATATAATAATAATAATATATATATAATAATATAATATATACTAAATAATAAGTATTGTAGTGTGTGTGCGGGAGCGCGCTCGAGTACTCTCATGATCGGACTCACGCTGCATTACGCACATCCTTGGGTCAGTAATTAGAGGTCACCGAACTCAGTCATTAAGCCTAATCTCGAGCTCAAACATCTCAATAAAACGAAACTAAGGGCTAACCTCACATTATATTTGAGCTACGCTCTATCACTGAGTGGAGGAGAGAATGGAGCCACCTACCCTATAATATACATCCACTACTGAGACTTGAAAATTTATTTAATCTACTAGTTATTGAGCTTTTAAACCCATACAATAGATTAATAATTTCACAGTTATTACAGAATCGGAATATCTTACTAAATTTACTCTGTATCATTTCAGAAAAGGGTCTTATGGATAATCACCAATAATAATCAGTTAACAATATTAACTTATATATAATTATTAATATAATATAATTAATATATATATATTAATATAATATAATAATATATTATATATTAAATATATATATATATTTACCTATATCATATAATAATATCTAAATAGTGTAACGGTATTGGTCTATAATTAACATTATTCAACCATTCATTAAATATTATATACTTAATCGCCTAACTACTTTACTCAGCCTTATAATGTATCGCCCATTCTTTACATAAGTCTACAATATATAGATATATATGAGCTAATTTATAATATAATTTAAATTATTATAGCTGTCCTTTATATTTCTATTTTTGAGGAATATATATTTATATAAATACACAATAAATATAATTATATCGTTCTCAGTTTAATATAGATGTTATTATTACGGAGAAATATATATTATATATAATATATATAATATATATATAATATTATATAATATATTAATAATATGATATATATATATATTGATATATAATTATATTAATATATATATATTAATTAATATAATATATTATATATATAATATGATATTTATATATATTAATATATATATTATATTTTATATTAGTATAATATATATACTTATATATATAACTATATATATATAGATATATATAATAATATATATAAAATATATATTAATATAATTATTATATATATTATATATTAATTATATATAAATATAT
>JABUQX010018004.1:47500-50594 GCA_015478945.1 Trachelipus rathkii
TAATTTAATTTTACGAAGTTTCTATTGACTATATGTGATGCTCTGAAAGGGGAAATATTCCGTGATGACATATATTTTACAATTCCTCCTATTTAATATATTAATAAATGATAAAAAATTTTTATGAGGTAAAATATAAATAAAATTAAAATAAAAAAATGTTTATTAAAAAATTATATAATAAGAAAAAATCAATTTTAATAAGAATTCATTAGTAATAGCGATGATATCTATGCTACAAATGTGACTTTTTGTAGGTAATTTAATTTCAAATAACTCGTTCTTAATAAAAACATCTTATCATAGCCATTGAAGAGTAAACCTGAGTAATGGACTATATTTATACTTTTTTATTTAAATTATTAATTCATTCTTTTATTATTATTAAATTACAATTATATTTATTTAAATTGTAAAATAAGGATAGTTATTGATTTATTATTATTATTATTATTATCTATTAATTATTTAATTATATTATTATTGATTATTATTATGTATTATTTATTAATTATCTTTATGGCATATAAGAAATTAGCCTTTTGGATTTGATATAAAATGTTTTATTGAAAGTCATTTTCACCAAGATTTCTTATAAATAGATTCTTACAAGATGAAAAAGTACTGATTTTCATAAAAAAAATTATTTAAAAATAAATCAACATTTGGCAGCTAGAATCTAGTATTTTTATTTACATTACCCGACGCGTTTTTCGTCTCTAAACGAATTCGATGACATCTATTACAATGATTAAATTCTTATGGCGAATGGAGTCTATTTAATAATATGATAAAATTTAAATCAAATGAAACTAAATTCGTTTAAGGAAGAGTCGTAATCAGAGTCAATACATATAAATTTAGTTATAGTTTTAAATGTCGTGGCTTGCGTGTTCTCTTGTTATTGTGAAGAAGGCCTCGCGCAATTTTACGTACTTTCTGTGAGCTAAATCAGAATGCATCTCTCCGTTATACACTATTCTGTTGAATGTTGAATTTAGAGGAATATAAATGGACTAAAGATCTGGTCTAGATAACACTATACTTCGGCTGAATCTTGTCTTTCCGTATTTGAGAATGAGAATTCAAAAAAGATTAATTGCAGGGTACTTATTTGCGAGTGTAGCAAGAACGTTGGTTGCTGATAATAGCCACTTATGTGTATTTGGCTACCGTACACAACAATTACTTGATTCGTAACAGTGTAACCAATATAGTGTCGACGTACAGTCTGAGCTGCAGGGCAGTTAAAGTTGGTACACCACAACGTGATGTTGTCGGTCAAAGCATCTCTTGTGCTAAAAAGGAAGATGACAGTTGTTTGGATTTAGGTATAGTCTGACTTTAATTTTGAGGTGTCTTTAGTTTTTGAGGTGAGAAGTTATTATTATTATTAATCACAATATTTAAAAAATATAATATTAAATATTATTAATAATTATATTATTGATTATTTATTATTATTATTAATTGTTTTGTTGTTGTTTGTTGTTGTGTTGTTGTTGTTGTTGTTGTTGTTGTTGTGTTACACTCATTATTATTATTATTATTATTAATTATATTTATTATTAATTATTTATTATTATTATATTATTATTATTATATAAATTATTATTATTATTATATTATTATTATTATTGGTATTATTATATATTAATTAATTATTATCTATTAGTATTATCTGTTAAGAGAATATTTGAATTCTCACCTAAAACTAAAGACACCTCAAAACAAAGTCAGACTATATCATCAGACCAAACAACTGTCACTATCCTTTAGCACAATAGTATCTTTGACCGACAACATCACGTTGTGTAACCAATTTAAACTGCCTGAGTCAGACTGTACGCCGACATATATTGGTTACACGAAGAAGAGATTGACTTATAGGAATAATATCAACATCGCTACAGTCCAGCAAAATCTTTGAACAATTTTTTATTATTATTACATATTATTAATATCATTATTATTATGTATTTTATTATTATATTATTATTATTATTATATTATATATTATTATTATTATTATATAATTATATTTATTATTATTGAGAGATTATTATTATTATTGTTTGTTGTTGTTGTTGTTGTTATATAGTATATTATATTAATTATTAATTATTATTATTTTATTATATTATTATTATTATTTTATTATTATTATTATTATTATTATTATTATTATTTATGTATTATTTCAATTATTATTATTAATATTATGATTATCATTAATATTAAGTTTCATATCAATCTATTCTTATCTTCTATTCATATTAGCATTTAATTATTAATTATATTATTATATATTATTATTATTATTGTTGTTGTTGTTGTGTTGTTGTTTGTTGTTGTTGTTGTGTTTTGTTGTTGTTGTTTGTTGTTTGTTGTTGTTTGTTTTGTTGTTGTTGCGTGTTGTTGTTGTTTGAGTGAAGAGTAAACCGTAATGGAGTAATTATTATTATTATTATTATTATTATTATTATTATTATTATTATTATTATTATTATTATTATTATTATTATTATTATTATTATTATTATTATTATTATTTATTATTTTATTAATTAATATAATTAATTATTATTATTAATTTATTTATTATGATTATTATTATTATTATTATTAACTATTATTATATTTTATTATTATTATTATTATTATTATTATTATTATTATTATTATTATTATTATTATTATTATTATTGTTATTATTATTATTCCATACAGAAGTGGAATTTTTTGTGTAGCTAATCTTAATATATTAAAAAAAACGATAAAATTTCATGGGCTTTGAACAAAGTCTCCGTTAATTAAACTTATATTTTATTAATGTATCTTATAAAAGAAATAAATTCTAAATTCATTATACTTCGATTATTTTTTTTTTTATTTGTTTTTTTATTTTGTTCGAAATTCGTCGATACAAGATGTCAAATTCCCGAATTGTAACGTCTGTGTTTACTGGAATAGAAATTCAAGCTTAAATTATTCAAGAGTCTGAAAGGATTTTATGCATGAAAAGAAGTGACAAAATCTGTACGGGTTCATTGCCTCTTCTTAAAATATCAATAATACTCAGACGTCAAGTCTA